>JADBJO010014087.1:7500-49327 GCA_016801955.1 Conus betulinus | reverse complement strand
AGGATATTAATGTTGGCGCGTATAGTTGGTACATCCATGTGTGCATGTATGTTGATAGCCTATTAATATCATCTCTGTAATGTGCCACATTTTTAACGAATACAGGCCGTGATTTGTAGGTGTGGCGTTGTTTTTTTTTATTTATGGTTTTGTTATTTGCGGTAAAAAAAAAGGGGTTGAAATTGTCTTGACATTAAATAACTAGAGTTGAAATAGCGTGATCCAAATTGTCGTGTCCTCTTTTCCGTCCGATCATGCTGAAGTACGCCTGACCCATCAGAACCACCACCACACCAACCCCTATTCCATTTTTCTTTTTCTGTTTTTTCTCTCTTCTACCCCTCCCAAAACAACTTGTGCAAAACATTTTCTTTTTTTCTTCAGGTGAACAGTGATATCTACTCACAAATACTCTTGGCTTTTCGCTGCAATACAGGAAGCAACTCTGGAATTTTAAGATTATTTGCTTACAGTTACGGTTATTTGGGTGTCACCTTTGTTTCATGTCAAACGTTTATTCATTTATGTCATGGGAAAAGATTGTTGTGTGTGGTGTTGCATGATGTTGATCTGAATAGCAGCGACATCAACTCAGTTGATGGGCAGGCGAGGTATTGGTGTGTCATAAGTCTGTCAAAAGCTGATCTTCATATCAGAAGTGACTATGTCCATTTCAAGTTTTTCTTAGGAGTAGTGTGTGTGGTGAGTTTGTTTTTCATTACTTCACGAAAGACTGATAGGTATATCTATCAGTACAATGGCCAATGATGTTAGTATACTTAGTATTTTCTTACACAGTAGGTGAGTAGCGGAGTATATGTAGCGTCAGTGAGCAGCACGAGAACCATGGCCTAAATCCCAACCCCCAAACCCCAAGTCCCCCTTATCCAAGTCCCTTTTTTTTCTAGATAACATAAACACTTGCCAACTAGAGGAAGAACTCCACATGGTACTTAGAAAGAGAGTGGAGCAGGTCAATGAATAGCAAAACATGATGTACTTTTAGTTTACTCTCTCACAGAGCAAAATGTTATGGCAGAATTTACGTATTTCAAATTCTCTATTGAATAAAGATCCTTTCGGAAAAAAAAAAACCTAAAAAGAACTATTGTTTATTATTTCCATTCTACAAGAGCCTAAATCTGAAATATATGTGTATGTATGAAACCCTATTCACATTAAATTGTCAGAAATTCACAATTATGTGTTTACAAATCTTCAACAAAGCATTCATGTAACTTTCTCGTTAAGAATCTTTTTGGAACAAAATGCCAAACTTCTCCCTCAAAACCAAACAGCGAAAATCAATGTCTTTCTCTATGCCACCCGTAAACTCGTGAATCACAGTTAAACTCTGCATGGCCCCGCCTCCCTGCTATCCCACCCTGAAAAAGAGTGAATGGCCCCAAAAACAGAAAAGAAAAAAAAATGTCGAAGTGAACATTCTCTATGCTCACCAACTCATGGCAACCCTAAAAACAAAAAAAAAAAAAAACATACAACAACAACACAAAACTGTGAAATGCATTTTTTTTTTTTTTTTAAATTCCCCATAATTTTGCAGCCAAGAAAAAACGAAGACACATCAGCTTGTGCCAGACAAAAATGATTCAGACGAGCACAAAACTAAACTAAACTCCTGAATTGTACCTGCCGGACATGTACATTGACCGTCATGACTGGGAAAAAAAAAATGGTGACCAGCTTCAAAATGATCTCATGACCTTTGACTGTGCTGTGTTTCTTGCACTGATCCACTGAGTGACACACTCATTGTCCATCTTGATCATGCTTTCACTGAGTGACGGAACTCATTGTCCATCCTGATCATGCTTCACTGAGTGACAGAACTCATTGTCCATCGTGATCATGCTTCCACTGAGTGACCACAACTCATTGTCCTCCTGATCATGCTTCACTGAGTGACACAACTCACCTGTCCATCATGATCATGGCTTCCTGACAACTGACACAACTCCATTGTCCATCGTGATCATGATTACTGAGTGCAGAACACATTGTCCATCTGTGATCATGCTTCAACTGAGTGACAGAACGCATTGTCCTCCTGATCCGTGCTTCCACAGAGTGACACCAACTCATTGTCCATTCCTGAGTCATAACTTCACTGAGTGACACACACTCATTGTCCATCCTTGATGCATCTTCACTGAGTGACACAACTCATTGTCCATCGTGATCATGCTTCACTGATGACACAACTCATTGTCCATCGTGATCATGCTTCACTGAGTGACACAACTCATTGTCCATCTGATGCGTCACTGAGTGACACAACTCATTGTCCATCATGATCATGCTTCATTTGCTTCACTGAGTGACACAACTCATTGTCCATCGTGATCATGCTTCACTGAGTGACACAGCACTCATTGTCCATCATGATCATGCTTCACTGAGTGACACAACTCATTGTCCATCATGATCAGTGCTTCACATTGACAACTCATTGTCCACATGGCCACGCAATGCTTCAATCTTCTGATCATGTGCTCACTGTCCACTGATGAGTGACGCAACTTATTGTCCTCATCATGATCATGCTTCACTGAGTGACACAACTCATTGTCCATCATGATCATGGCTTCACTGAGTGACAACTCATTGTCCACATCTCACAGTCATGATCCGACGTGGACTCATGCCTCAGACTGAGTGACGCAACTCTTGGCCCAGAATGATCATTTTGGTTCACTGAGGACACACAACTCATTGTCCATCATGATCATGCTTCACTGAGTGACACAACTCATTGTCCATCTGATCATGCTTCCTGAGTGACAAACAAGCAACTCATCTCAGTGATGATCAATGCTGAGTGACACACTCATTGCATCCATATCCTCAGGATTCACTGAGTGACACAACTCATTGTCCAGAACATCATCACAGATTCACTGATATGCATCCACCTCATTGTCCATCCTGGAAGTTCATCTGAGTGAGACACGAACTCAGTGTTCCATCAGAGTCATTCATGCGTTACACAACAGAATAAACTACATGAGCATGCTTCACTTTTGTCAAGTAAATGAACTGAGTTATCGCACTTGGAAACAGATACCAGCCATCAACAAAAACCCCCAACAAATTGCTTGCATAATTTCTTCGCAATAGTTTATTCTCAATCCTTATCAGTCATGGTGGGTAACATGGCGTCCATGACAAGGTGTATCCTGACCAATGGACAAGATTCAGCAGAGTCCTTCTAATCCAGCAGATGTGCAAACACTTCCAAAGAAGCAATTGTATCAACAGATCAGAGGGCGAAGAAGTCCAAGTGGGGGTGACTCTTGGGCAGGGTTCCCTCTTTCAAGTCAGGACAGAGAAGAAAAGAGCCCATAGATTACACAAAAGAAAAAAAAGACCCCATCGAGAAGTGTAAGATCCACTACAAAACCACAGCAAAAAGAAGTGAAACAAAACTACTCTTGCTTCCTGAAAAAAAAAATCCCAGTGACCATAACTCGTTCATAGCCAAACAACACAAACAAATTCGCGTAAAAGAAAAAGGGTGTTCAGAAGACAAAAAAAAACTAAAAAGAAAAAAGGAAAAAGAAAAAAAAACACAAATCATCAGGGAGATACATTAAATAAAAAGTGCTACCTAGAAAGAACAGAAAAAAAGTCTTTTCCATCCCACAGAACACTCTAAAAAACAGTACAAAGGAATCTGTCTAAAAACAAAAAAGAAAACAAAGGAAATCTAAAAAGCAAAAAAAAGAAACGATCATCAAAAAGAACATTCCTAAAAGAACATACTCAAGAATCTTTCAGAAAATAGAAACACTTCTCCTTGAACACAAGAAAGTGAAAAAAAAAATGGCTTTATAAGGCTATGCAGCCTGAAAACTGACTTATCACTCGTAAAACCTGCCCTGAGGGCTCATCTCCATTTTCCCCATGCCAACGCGAAAAATCCTAAAACACGTCTAAAACCTGAACAGATCGGAGGTCCCCATGCCAACCTGAAAATCCTACAGTGTCACTCATGGACAGCCTGAACATAATTGGCCATGCAGCCGCCTCCTCCCTCCCTGCCCCTCCCTCGAAAAGACCTTCTTGTGAAATGGAACGTGGCCTTCCACTGACACATACAGACACACCATCTTCATCCCACACAAAACCCAAAAAAGAAACATGTATACAAAGAAATGGGAACACCAGTGACCATCATCAAAAAGAACGGGAAAACAGTTGGCAGTGACCTGTCCTACTGAAATGAAGAAAGTGACCCTTGGTGACTGGGACATGTCCACCCTGGTAACACAAGGGACCGTCCTGATCACTGTGATTGTGCAGACACAGTTGAAAAAAAAGGATCATGTCCACTCATCTTCAATGGCAACACTTCTGACTTGACACACAAATTCGGCCAATAAGCGAACACTGTTTGTGTTTGACTTTCATGGGGCATGGCAACACAGTTCGACGCCTTGCTGACATGGAGCAGTGGAACTTCCGTCACAGCATGGCGACACAGTGACTTGCCCTCAGTGACCAGCGAACATGTTTGATTGACAGCCCACTGGTGGGACATGGCAACCACAGTGACTTCATCACTGAACCATGGCAACAGAGGGACTTCAATCACTGACATGATGGCAACACAGTGACTTCATCACTGACATGGCAGCCACGACAGACAGTGACTTCATTCACTGACAATGGCACACAGTGACTTCAATCACTGACATGCTCAACCACGTGACTCACTGAGCATCACTGACATGGCAGCACAGTGACTTCATCACCTGACAATGGCAACACAGTGACTTCATCACTGACATGGCTGACAGGACTAGTGACTTCATCACTGACATGTCAACACAGTGACTTCATTCAATCACAGTGGCAACACAGTGACTTCATCACTGACATGGCAACACAGTGACTTCATCACTGACATGGCAACACAGTGCCTTCATCCACTGACATGGCAACACAGTGACTTCATCACTGACATGGGCTTAGCGATAAGCATAGTTATCTGTCCCAAAAAACAGTATAGAAATCAACTCACAAAGGATTTCAGTTAATAAGCTCTTCAAACATTTCTTTCCGTATTGAAATTTCTATCTGAATGTTAGCGTAGCAGGTAGTCATACGGTTGTTCTTCCCATTCAGCCATCAGAAAATATTGGATGTATTCTAAAATCAACCGGTACTGTTTGTTATCTGCAGATGTCATGTATCTAGGCCTAAAAAAAAAACGCCGAACTAAGACATCATAGCGAAAAAAATATTGGTTTTAGAATAATTCGTCCTAGAATACAGTTATTAAAATCTCATCCAGTAAACTGCACAAAAGCTCTCAAAAACTGTCGAAAGTTTAACAACAAAGAAAGTCACCTTTCATACATCTCTTTAAAATAACATCTAAAAAACGCATCAATGATAACTTCATTTGCGGAAAAACCTTTCTCTTTCCTGTCCTTGCAAATCTGCAAAATCAGATGAATGCAAATCACACTCTATCGCCTTCAAGAAACTCAAAGATCAATTAGGTGGTACACTTCTACTAACAGGGTTTTTCATGTGACTACACATCTGCTGTGTAAAACAAGTGAGTTTTGTCTGTCTATGATCACATCCTGCAACTCAGCCCAAAACTTGTAAAAAGACTATGTTTCGACACTGTCGAGTGAGTGGACCCTAGACAGGGAATGCACACAGCATAGCTTCTCTTTTCACCAACCTTAAACAGATAAGACGAGGGTATATAAAAGGCAGTGGCCACTGTGGTGCAACGGCACCATAGACTGCTTTTTACATCTTTTCACGTTTTCACCATGCAACCAATGTAGACTAAATCCTTCAGGAACACCTGGTAAAAACTCTCTTCCAGGTTGTGGATGGATTTAAATATAGTTCTTGTTATCTTGTACGGTCAAGGTCCGATCTCTCTTGGCCCTCTTTGAAGGTACGCAAGTGCTTTTGACATATAATTCGTTAGCTTATCTTGGTTTTTGTAGTGCTCATCTTGTAGGGGATTAAGGAGGTGAATAAAAGCCACTGTTGATGGTCGGGAACAGACAGTTTGAGAGGTCACGCACGTTATTCGCATGTTGTGATCGGGACCAGCAGTATGCTCAGTTTGAAGAGGTTCCCACACTGTTATATGTGCATACAAAAATCAGAAGCAGGTTGAGCGAGGTCACACACTTGTGTTTGTGTCGAGGAACAGACAGTCTGGCTATATCACCACTGTGTGTCAAGGGGGAACAGAGACAGTTGAGAAGTGCACACTAGTGTGTCCCAGGGTTAACAGACAGTATGAGGTGCCCCACTGGTCTGTTCTGAAGTCGTCAGGAAAGACAGGCGTTTGAGCGTTTCATGTGTGTCAGCTAACAGACAAGGTTGATGAGTCCATGTTCAGGAAGCGAGCCAGGTACGATCTATGGAGGAGGGGAGGGTCACATACTGTGCCTGTCTACTAGTCAGGTAAGACAGAATTTCCAGTGTAGGAGTCAGCCCACTAGCTCTAATCATGGAAGACAGGTTTCAGAAAGAGGTCAAGTATCTCAGGACACAGTAGCTAGGCTGAGGTCCAGTATCACACTGTCTCTGTCAGACAAAGACAGGTTCTGAGGAGGTCCGTGTCGAGGAACAGACAGGTTGAGGAGGATGTTTCAGATCACTAGCAGCAATGTTTTTAGAGGCATGAACCAGAGATGACCAATGCATGAAAGAATGCCATGGAGTGAACAGATGGGGACAACCCTCACCCGTATGAACTCACGTAGAATGGATGGGAACTAACAATGCAAGTTCTGCGGTTGCAGGACATTATCCGACCAAAGGTTCATCTTTTAAGAAGCTTGCATGAAAAGGTTTGCTCCTTTCCTTAGCAAAAAAAAAAATGCCTCGCTTGACTGAAATGTGCCTATGGGTGTGGACATCCACGAGTCTGTTAAAAACAAAAAGCAAATAATGTCAAAATCCTCTACGATGAAGACAGAGCCGTGTTCCTCAACCAAGGAAAACAAGAAGCAAAAGAGCCTCTCTCATCAAGGGTGATCACTCTTACTGGCTAACTAGGAATGAGGCAAGATTAGCTGCCCTGCTCTCCTCCCCAAATTTTTTGTTTCGGGAGGGCAGAGGGGGGTTGATGGGAAGGGATCCTGATGAGTTGTTGTGATTTATCCCATTCTAACTGGGAATAAAGCATTCGTTTGATGGATTGGATATAAGAAAACTCTCATAATTCCCACATGTGTACAACTAGCAATGCATTGCTTTTGAACACATTCCAAACACAACCCCTTCTTACAAGAAAAGTTAAAAAACCACTAATTCTATGTGGTGAACACAAATATCAAACAACAGAGCTTACGACCTCCCTAGAATTCAAAGGTGTTTACAGAAAACGACTGAAACAAGTCATCAAAGATTTTCCCAGAGAAGACAAGACAGTGGCTCCCTCCTCCCTCCCCTCCCCTCTTCCCTCCCTATCCCTCTGCAGCTCACCTTCTGGCCTCGGTCTGGTCTCTGAGGTGGTCCGTGTGACGTCTGAGGACAGGGAGCACAGGAAGCCCAGAGGCTTTTCAGCTTGGTGGATTGCCCGTGGAGCCGGTGCATTGGCCTGGCACATCAGCATCGCCCCATAGCCTTCCTCCCTTCAAGCTGGCAATGCTCCAACATACCAGTGGAGGACACGGAGGAAGAACTCCTAGAACTCCTCTCTGTGGGCTGGATTTTCCACCGGCATGGGGGTCTGGTCTTCATGGAAGGTGGCCGGGGGTGTACCTTTTAATGTCAGGGGACCCTAGTCAGGACGTGACCCCCCCAACCAACCAACACACATTAACCTGGACATGACACCAACACATATAACCTGGGCGTGACAAACCAACATACATTAACCTGACGAACCAAAGACACACCAGCACACACATTAACCTGGGCCACACCACCCAACATTAACCTGGGCAATGAACAAAACAACCATACACTGACAACCAACACATTAACCTGGGCATGCGCACCAAAACACAATTAACTTGGGCATGACAAACCAACACCCATTAACCTGGACGTGGACACCAACCAGCACATTAACTTGGGCCATGACACCAACACACATTAACCTGGACATTACACCAACCAACTTAACACATTGACCTGGACCTGACAACCAGCACACATTAACCTGGACATGACACCAACACACATTGACCTGGACCGACAAGCAACACATTAACCTGGACGTGACACCAACACACATTAAAACCTGGCATGACGCCAACACCATCATTAACCTGGGTGTGACACCAACTACAACATTTTACCATTAACCTGGGTGTGACACCAACACACATTTAACCTGGGTGTGACACCGTGAAACACCATTCACACCATAAACCTGGGCGTGACTCCCAACGCACATTAACCTGGACGTGACACCAGCAACATTAACCTGGGTACACAACGCACATTATTCTGGACGTGACACCAGTACATATTAAACCTGGGTAACACCAACAACAAACATTAACCTGGGACCAATGACGTGACACCCAAACACCATCTTAACTTGGACGTGACAAGACACAACACATTAACCTGGACGTGACCCAACACGCTTTACACTTAACATTAACCTGGATATGACAACCAACACACATTAACCTGGACATGACACCCACGACACACAATAACCTGGATATGACACCAATACAACATTAACCTGGACACCACCACCAAAACACATTAACCTGGACATGACACCAACCAACACATTAACCTGGGCGTGACACAAACACACATTAACCTGGACAAGACACCAACACACATTAACCTGGAGACATGACACCAATACACATTAACCCTGGACGTGACACCAGCACACATTAACATGGGTGTGACATCAACACACATTTAACCTGGTTAAACATTACCTGGACATGACACCAACACATTAACCTGGGCGTGACCCAAACCACACATTAACCTGGGCGGCGTGACACCAACACATATTAATCTGGACATGACACCAACACACATTAAACTGGGTAACACCAACACACATTAACCTGGGCGAGACATCAACACATTAACCTGGGCGTGACACTAACACACCAATTAACGTGGGCGTGACACCAGCACACATTAACCTGGAACGTGACACCAGCACACATTACCCTGGGGACACATGACACCAGCACACATTAACCTGGGCTTGACACCAACACACATAACCTGGGCAAATGACACCAGCACACCATTAACCTGGGCGTGACACCAACACAACATTAACCTGGACTGCCGACCCACCAACATACATTAACCTGGGCATGACACCAGCACACATTAACCTGAGCGTGACACCAACACACTTTTAACCTGGACGTGACACCAACACCATTAGCTGGGCGGGAGCATGACGCCCAACACCACACATTAACCTGGGCATGAAGCACAAACACACAATTAACCTGGATATGACACCCAATACACCTAATCCCTGGACGTGACACAATTCAAAACCCATTAACCTGGACGTGACACCCAACACATTAACCTGGACGTTGGACACCAACACACATTAACCTGGACGTGACAAAAACACCATTAACTTGGGCGTGACACCAGTACCCCCCTAACCTGGATATGACACCAAGCACACATTAACCTGGATATGACACCAACACACATTAAATTAACTGGATATGACAACCAACACACATTACCCATGGACGTGACCACCACCACACATTAAACCTAGGATATGACACAACACACATTAACCTGGACGTACACCAACACACATTAACCTGTACATGACACACAATACACATTAACCTGGAATGACACCCCCAACACACATTAACCTGGATATGACACCATAAACATTAACCTGGACATGACACACAACAACATTACACCTGGGCATGACACCAACACATTAACCTGGACATGACAACCAACACACATTAACCTGGATATGAACACCCCAATACAACACACATTAACAACAGGACGACACCAACCTACGCTTTAACCTGGGACAGACACCAAACACACATTAACACCTGGTGTGCGAGACAGCAGTGTTACACACAACCTGGTGGAGGACATGGACACCAACATACATTAACCAGGGGGCAGCGGCAGCTAAAATTTTCAAAGGAAGAAATTTTTTTTTTTCATATTCTTATCAACTTAAACTAAAATTTCACAAAAAAGTGTAATGAGAAATATCTTCATTGAGGTGTGGACTTGCGGCTGTTTATCTTAAAGATAGAGGGTGGTGAAAATGATACTCCGAAAGTGATATATGGCCCATATTTAGCCACTCTCCAAAATCATAATTTGCTTTCGCGGTCTGCCAAATCCAGTCTTAATAGGACTGCATTTCCAATACCTGGAAAAGCTTTGTTCCAAAATTTCCTAAGCAAAAATTTCCTTTGATTCAAAGACGTATGGGACTGCATTTGGTATCAAAACTAGAAGATCATAAATCTCTCTGTTGCCAATTTCTGGGAAGGATATGGTTAGGTCCTATATTTGGTCTTGGGTATAAGCTGTTAGTGATTATTGATTGCATGATTGGAGGAATTGGTGGTTTTGGAGTCTGTGCCGATACACAGTGTTCCTATGTTTAGGAAGTGTGGTCTTGGTATTTTGGGTGACTGATTGTTGATTGGTCTTTGAGCAAGTTAGTGTTTTGAGTTTGTATACGATTGTCGATATTCATGCCCTTATCTGGAGTCGTGTCGTGTCGTTCCCTGGGCAACCTATAGACGATTGGTTGCAGTCAGGGGTGTGGCCTTGTCAGTTTCATGGTGTCTGTCACCTCTAGGTGTCGTCTGTCTTTTTTGACTATCTAGTTCAGGTTTTGCGTTTGCGAACTCCTGGCTCGAGACGGAGTTCTGATAACCAGTGTCTGGTGAGGCAGTTTTGCCACTTGGTTAGTGGGCTGCCTGGAAGTCCCATCGAGGCGTCGTCTGGTGACAGCTCGGAGTTCCTTGGACGAGATGCATCTTTCGTTGAGCGTCTGTCAGGTCCCCTGCTGCTTGCTGATTGAGATCTGATGAGATCTCGCTAGAGTGTCCGTTGATCAAGGCTTCCAGTTTGACGTTACGTTGTTCTTGAAACAAGAGTGTCCTTTGCTGCTCTGAAAAAATAGATGTTGACAGTTGTGTGGAATCCTTAGTAACTTTGTCATGGTGAGTGGCCGGGTTCAGACGGTCAGTCTACAGTAGAGGCAGTCATAGAAGACCGTCGAGGGAACATGTGTAAGTCGTACCTCAGCGCTGCACAACTGGTTAAATGTCAGGAGGGCGGGAAGAGGAGTTGAGGTGTGAATATTTGATATTGTGGGAGAAAAAAAAAAGAAAAAAAAAGATGGTTCGAGGGTGCGTGACGGGTGAATGTCTTGTATATAGCGTGTAGCTGATCATACAAATCTAATATATTTATATTATATCTATAGCTCGAGAAAATTTTGATAGTATGTCAGTGTGGGAGATGTGGACTCTGTATGGGGAATTGTTCTGTTGTTTTTTGCAAAATGGAAACAACAGAATTCCATGTGGTGTTCGGGGGAATTTTCGTGAGCCCTCCTTCGATAGGTCCACTCTAATGCAAATTCTTGTTGGTCCACCTTAGTTTTCGAATGAGGCCAGGCACATTCCCAGCTGATGGATACCCGCAATACCGCACTGATTTCCCCCAGCCGTTCTCTCTCCCTTCTTTCCCTGTTGCGTACCGATGGTCATAACGCCATCTTTGAGTTTTTCACGGTTCCTTATCGTGCTCCCAGTGCTCTGTGGAAATTTGATTACTGTGTGGATGTCTTGAGGGGGATATTTTTTTTCCATTCTTAGCACACTGCTTGCTTTGATGGTCTATGTTTGCCTATCATTTTTTCCTGTTGCTTGGAAGTGGGTTCGTTATCGTGCGTCGTGAGCTCTTGAATCACGAATTTGTTAGTGTGGTTCATCCCGCCATATTATTTGTGTTTTGTCTTCCTTTTGTGTATACATGCTAGGAGTTGCGTCAAATAGCTATTAAGAGTGAGGGTCGGGTGGTTTAAGGAGGTACCCTTTCACATTGGGATATATCACTGTCACACATCATGCACTAGGCGTGAAAGTGACACACCCGCCAAAAGTTATGAGAACTGTTATTTCCCCTTCCCGCATCTCTTCCTCCTCCCCACCCAAATGAAACTTGAAACACAGAAAAATACACACTCAACTTAAGGAAACAGAAAGAAAATCATCTTCGTCAATTGGTCAGTCCATAGACTTTATCTGAAGAATGACCGATTGAGGACCTGTATAACGTTTATAATAATCTTAATATCACGTTATTTCCTATCTCGTGTACCTTAACAATTTGAATCACGATAAACTTCTTACAAAGTTTCTCCAGAAAATAGACTCCAGAGTACAAAGAATCCGTCAGATCATGTAGTGACATGAAAGTCGTAAAACGATATCAGCGTTTATTTCAGGATAGCGGCAGAGACCAAAACCTCTGTTTAGTTTACAAACGTGATCTCCCACCCCAGAAAACTAAAACAAACCGCCATTTCAGACGTAGTGTTTCCATTAATAAAAACAGATCCCTCACACGTTTGTTACATTTCATCATACCAACTCACTGATGCCCCAGACCAGTTACCCGCTATGGGCCCCAAGTTATGCCCAACACCCTCAACTTATGCTGAAACAGAGTTTGCTCCAAGATACCTTTGAAGAAATCCGCCGTACTGCGGTTAAGGGAAGTCTTCCATGATTATGTATGCTCCCACTTTCATTCCCCAAAAAGCTGATGAAATTCTACAAGAAGTTTTGGTGTTCCCTAAGGGAAGAGATGAGGCCTGAGATGCTTACTGTTTCCACTATGTATCTACTCCAAGTGGAATCCCATAATCTCACAACATACCAAGTGACAAACGTACAAAGAACAACAAACGCTTGATTGATGGAGAGAACGAAAAAAAGCTGCTGAAACACTCCAGGGTCACTAGGATCCTTGTATCACCAGCAGATTTTAAAGGTGTGGAGCATTGTGGTGCAAGATTTATCAAAAAATCCTGTAGAGGAACACACAGACAGCTTCAAAACAACCCAAACCTCATATAGAGCATCTGACGGATGATCCCACAACAGATATTGCATCAAAATCAAACCACCTCATTGAAAAGCTGCACTCAAGGACCATATCGACGATGACTGCTACAGGTGGGGTGTACTGGAGCCTGAGAAAACTAAGACAAGACACCTTATTTTTAACCATCTTCCTAAAGTCCCCAAAGATTACATAAACCTCCTGGACGTCCAATTGTGTCAGGAGTCCAATGGACCAACTGAACGTCTCTCAAGCTAGTGGACCATTGGCTCCAGCCTCTTGTACAAAACCTGACGTCCTACATCAAAGACACAACTCACTTCCTGAACATCTGGAAGAATGGAAAATCACTCAACAGCCTCTGGCGAGTGAATGTATGTGATCGTCACTGTTGATGTGGTTGGGTTTGTACACAAATATACCTCATCATGAAGTGGCGATTTCCACTGAAAGAAATCATCGCTATGGAAAGAAGGGCCCCACTGTTACATTACTACTGGATACTCTTTGAACACATCCTTAAAAATAACGTGATTTGATTTTTGATGGTGACGAAACTTTTACCAACAAGTCCATACATGGCAATGGGGACACCCATGGCTACCCATCCATTGGTAACATTTATCAGGACATATTGTTATTAGAATGGTCAATACTGTCAACATTCAACCCAGAACATGATCCATCCAATGTTCATGGAGGAGTTTTCACATGATTGACATTGTCATGCTTCCGGTTCCATGGGAAGCTAGCTGCTTGTGTCTCATCCTGCAAGCTGGATATTAATCAACCAGCTATCTTCTACAGATAAAGTCCTTTTACAGATTAAACCTGCCGGAACTAGTTGGTAGATAACGCACTCAGTGCTTTTCCTGGTATAAGGTCCCACGTGTGCATGCCATATTGCCAGGATAACCATCACCACACAGACCAGTCACACTAAATCCACGGGACTGCCCATTACCTACCCTTCAGCATCCTGGATCACCTATACACTGACATCTTCGATGGCATCCCTGTCCCTATGGGCATGCTTGACCTCCTGACGAAGTAAGATTCTGTCTGTAAAGAGCATTGACCCCTGAACCGATGCCGAGCCACTTCATGAGTACCCAGCTACTAGCCGTGGCTATTCTGCATTTAGCCTCTACATGATATGAACTCATTACGGTATGCATAATGTAGGAATTATGTAGTAGTATGTATGTATTCGTAGCCATCGAACAAGTAGCATCATGGACCACTTCCCAGAAGGTGTATGCACTACGTGTGTCCAATGGAGGTAACGTAGTACCGTATGTCCGATCAGTGCCATTTGTCTATCCGCCATAGACTATCTGCCAACCACTCCGTCGACTCATCTCTGTCTTGTTGGCTGAAGGAAATAAGTAACTAAAGTCATCCACAGAAGTAGACCGCATGAAGAGTAGCCGTTTCCTAAACCGCATCCCACATTGATGGGTAGAGCTGTGAACTTTGTCGCAATGCGATGGACCCTTCTTGCATTGCCCAGCATAAAATGCTACACCTGTATCAGTGCAACATAAAGTTGCGTCATGCTCCAGATATCTGTTGGTGCACCTACAAAGGTCATGCATTTCGAAATGCACATCTGAATCGCATGTAGAGGTACTGGTTGTGCATAAGTGTTAACCTTGGGAGGAAACGCTCACTGCTCATACAGAGTGTGTTACGTCACTGAGGTCGCTAGTGTCTTCAAATAAGGGTGACTTACTCTTTACATCTCAGCATGTAAAATGTATCAACCTCGTTTACCTGATCAACGTGTTGACATGATGCCAGCGATCCGTACAGAATACTGTGTGGTTGGAGCATCGGGAAACACTCTCTACAAATCTACGCTTTCATGGTCATCGTGCTCTGAATCTCAGAATCGGTCAGATTCACATCGTCTGCTCTTTCCATTTCGATGGTGGACCTGGCCACTCTAGTCTGTCGATATGAGAATGTGTGATTGCAGACTCATAAGAACCACAGAGGTCTCCTAGAATAAGAACAGATAGAAGAGGTATTGGACGACACCAAGTTTAAGACCCGAACTACCTTGCGTTTTGGTCACAATGGTGGGTGAAACAGGTTCAGCAATCTGGATTTCATCACATGAACAACTAGGCCTCTAGGGTATAATCTTGCACCTGTCACTGTGTCGGGGGGGTGGGGAAGTCATCATGTCTACATAATCACTCCATAGCATCTGACTAGGTTTATCCATCCCCGTAAGGAGGTGGGGTGGGGACTGGGATGTAACTAGTCGTAAAAACACACATTCAATCAACTGATTTATGACTCACAGAAATTAAGTCCACTGTCACTGAGGAAGGTTTTGCCACATCTGAAGACACGATCTACTGTAACGTGACTATAGGGTGATTCTGCTGGTGATTTCTGTTTCATTTGATTTTAAAAAAGCTGTAACAATTCAAAGTTGGAAAAAATCTGACTTGGAAATGGTCGAAAATTAGACCGAAAACCTACTGTGCACCACAATTTCAGAACCATTTCACTCCCCTACCTATCAGGTTGTGGCACTTTTTTGTTTTTTTCTCACTGATTTTTACTGATTTTTCGCCATGGTACTCGCACACATAGCCTTCAAACTTGCTGATGAGAAAGCAAATCGGTTCATTTGCTGCGGACAGTGATCGCAGCATCATAGTGCACGATCAAAGGTTAGAGAAACTCATAACTTCTGAAGCTGTGTTGACAGATTTCCATGAAATTTTGGCACAGTGTAAGAACCGAGCAATGCTTCGTTAATTTAAAACCCAAAGTCGTAAGCAGGTCAATATTTCATGGAATGTGATTATATTTTATACATATATATTTTACTTAACATTTTATTTTTTGTTTTTTTATTTTTGTGTTTTTTTTTTTTGTGTCTTATGTTTTTTTAATTTTTTCCAATGTGCACATGCGTTTACATCGATGCATGTTGACCGCACCGTGCGTTGCTACCATGAGCTCACCATCTATTACAGTAGAGCGATCAAGCACCGAATCCAGGCATCTTGCGACACAGAATGCGTTTAGTATGATGTCCATTATTAATGTTTTTCCTCATTGACCCCAATATATTTGAATCTATGTATTAAAAGTATCAGCGTACTTACAATGACTTCTAGTAAAGCACAGTTGTACATGTGAGCACGACTGGAGCAATTATTAAATAAGCACTAAACTTGTTTTAGATTTGATATTGTTCAAAATAAACCTCCGTATCATGATATATTAAACGCATTGTAGCCTATTACTCAAAAGCAAAGCATGGGTACAATGCACGATGGTGACAACAATATCATATCATTTTGTCATTACAAAATCTAAGGGCAAATGCCATCAAAAGACTTCGCTGACATAGTCATCGTCATCGAATACATTACGTGATTATTGTGACATAGATCTCTTATTGTGTGTAGTGTAACAACACTGCTTGTGTGATGTGTAATGTATGTTGTGTACATGTATGTTCTGTGATTGTTATTTGTGTGTGTGTGTGTGTAATGTTGTTTGTTTTTGGTGCGGATGTGTGGGTTGGGTTTATACTGACATTTAATGTGCCCTAACATTTTGTCCGTAACTCCTATATAAGCCATTTAGAAATCAACGCCACTATAATTTAACAGAAAGATTGATGTCCCACTACACAGTCGCCACATCCTCTGTATTTTGAACTTTTGCAAAACTGTCATTTTTCCTAACAGTCAGTGTTGCTATCTGGAAGCTTTGTAATTATCAGCATATAGACTTCCTGAAATAAACCACACATGAATAAACAAATACCAGTTCTCAAGCAGAATCCATGAATAAATGGTGCGCTCATACAACAGCCAATCACTAAGAAACACTTATTTGTTCTGTTTTTGTTCACACATACAACACACAAACCTTGACAGCTTCTTTTGTGTGTACTCAAACACAGATCTAAATTCGAGTCTAACTGCTCACAAATGAAATCTTGCACGCACGCACACTAGCACACACACACAACACACAAACACACACATAGAGTGACACTCATACACATGGAAAGCTTAAAGCTTCTTTTTCTTTTTTCTTTTTTTTGTGCTTTTCTTTCTTTCTCTTTTTCGTTTTTTTTTTTTTTTGTTTTGTTTTGTTTTGTTTTCTTCCAGGCATGATCCTATGGCGATAACCTCTTCGCCACAGTGGCTGTTTGAATGAGCTCACTTTTTGTCCAAATTACAATCCAGGTTGTGTATGGACACCTATTGACCCCAGAATGCCCTATGCTTTGCAGCATAACTGTGCAGAACCAACCAAATAACAGAATACTACAATGATACAAATTACTAACATTAAACTGCAGAGCAATAATGAAACTGCCAGTAAATGCATGGTCACGCTCTGGAACGTGTGATAGTGTATTGAGTGGTGTGAGCCGAGTGAGTGAGTGATGAGAGTGTGTTGTGTGGTGTGTGTGGTGTGGTGTGTGTGCTCCGCCTGTGTGGTGTGTGTTTACCTCTGTGTTTTGGTGTGTGTTGTGTGTGTGTTTGTGTCGCTTCTGCTGTGCTAGGGTTCCTACAGATTCCCAAAAACAAACTTTTCAAGAGTTTTCAAAAGTTTTCACACTGAATTTTTTTAATATCTTCAAGCTACAACATACGCATAAATTGATATGCGCCCCTTACCTGTTTTCTGCCCTGGGTCGACTCCCATGATCACGCACTTGTTACTTGTACTTCAACACAGCAGAAACAGAAAAAAGTAATGCTGGTACTAACTGGAAAGTCTCCATTTTATACAAAAGACTGCTAAAAGTCTGGAAAGGTCCTACTGCTCACACTCACAGCAAACTGCTCACTACCATATAGTATTTGATTCTTCTTGTGTTCTTTTTTTCCAACAATGTTGAATGAAAGTTGAGCTTGCAATGCCAAAAGTACCCAAATACTTTGATTTTCCCTCACACCACACTGAAATCCTTTAGCACATTTGACTCTCTGGACACACCATTTTTTTTGTTTTTTTTTGCAAATGCTAAAGATTCTGTTCACAAGAGTTGATGAAGCTACAGTGTGCAGTGTCCAAAGGATTTCAGATTTCACGCACATTCTGTCTTTGAGCAAAACGAGTCCATTGTGCTGCTAGAGCTGGTACTACTATTTGTGCACTGACACATCAGGGATCAGCATTTAATGGCGACAAACAACCTTGTATTTGATGCGGCTGCAGCCGTTTTGGTTTTGAAAGGAAGTGCAAGATGGGGTACCCTAGGCCTATCGCTGCAGAACGATTTTCCATGCTCCATCGCCATGAAGCCATGTGCTTTTTTCCTTTGCTTGTGGCTGAACCAGGGAACTCTCAACCACATTGCTCGCACTCAAAACTTTTTGCAGACTGTGCAGTAGCAGGAATGTTTTGTTGGCTTTGTCTTCTCTCGCCATCCCAGTCAGAATACTCAGGGGGTTATATTCCAGCCACAGACGGTTAAAAAGGCACAATCCCCCCCCCCCCCCCCCCCTCCGGCCTTCAAGGTCCAACTGGGTACTCACTGGAACAGCCTTTACTTCAAAGTTCAGGACATCCATTGTGCTATGAATGGGTGGTGGGGTGTGCCAGTAATTATTTGTGCAAACCCCACACATGCATGTTCTTAGTGTAGACTACATTTACCAAGTCTCAAGGTGAACATGGCCTCCAACGAGGCCTCGAACACTCAATTTCAAGTTTAAATCTTTGTAAGTCATTTTCCATTCTGTGACTCGAGTTTGTTTACCATGCATTTGTTGCTTGTTCTTACTTTATCTATGTAACTTCCTCGTTTCCTTTTTGTTTTCTTTGCCCTGTCTAAAATGGACCAACAGGTCGAAGGTTGCAATGTTTTTTGTTTAGATATTGTTCACTCGCAGCAGCACAGTGTTTGAAACATTCCACTTTATTGGTTTTACTTCTACCTGCAGTCACTATATTTGAAATAATATTTGATTGGTTTGTGAGACCTAACCCGGCTTTGTTTGAAACATGTTTCTAGAGGTCATGAACTGTGTAATCTAGTGTTTAATCTCACTGTGTTTGAGCATCTGTTAGTAGTCACTAGTGACTGTCTATGGTGGGGGCTTTTTTTTCCTGCTTGGTTGAAATTTTTGTATTTCCTGTGAAATATCTTCTTTCCCACATCATGATATTTTTCACTCAAAATCTGATCACGCTGAAATGCGCAGTTTCTTTGGCATGTGCTTGACATTTATTTATGTTGGCTTTTGAATTCGATAAACTTAAATTTTTGGTGTTTTTTTTTTTCTTTTTTTGTGTGTGCATAATCAGTTATATGATTAAAAACTAGATATCATGATGGTAACGGAAATATCCAACATAAGTTAACGACTGAAACCTGAACGTTTTAGTACTTGTAAACCACACAGTTGCTAAACTTCAGTACCATTGCTTAAACATACAACGGCATATAGTCCTACACCTATCACTACAATTTCCTCTGGGACACAAGTATAATTTTCTGCAGAATACTTATTTTTCAATTTGATCATTTAAACAGTAATCACTGAATCAAAACGTGCGCATGGCAGTGTGCAACCTGTCAAGGATGTTTTTCTGAAAGGACGGGTGCACGAGCATGCAGATTCCATTCTAGATTTGCTCACATGGTGGGGCGTATATAAACTCGGGAGTTTCTAAGTTCAAGTCCCTACTCCTGTCTTACTAAATCTTCCCAGTGGAAAACAACGGACCGAGACTCATGTTTTAAAGTTTCTCACCAATTGCCGTTCGAACGGCAGAAACAATCACTGCGGTCTTCCAGTTCCATAATCCTTCTGTCTTGCACCCATAACTACGCTCGCCTATCGTTCACGTTGTGTGATAGCCTGCTACATTCATATCTCCGCGGTTTCGAATCATCCTGGGAACGGGGTGATGGAATGATTAGCATTCTGATTGCTACGAGAGAATAACTTTGAAACGAGGTTTTGTCCTGAACTTGATCGCAGGAGGGTGTTTGTCGGTTGGATGGAAGTGGGGAAAAATCATCTGGGTGAGTATATAATACGTTTAGGATACTGAGGAGAGGACTTGGAAAAAACGGTTGCACTCTCCCCCCCCCCCCATTTAAGCAGGCGGAAAATATGGACAGGAGGTCAAACGGTGGGGGGGGGGGGGTGGGTGGCAGGAGGATAGGAGGGGGGGGGGGGGGGGGGGGGGGGGGGGGGGGGGGGGGGGGGGTGGACCGGGACGTGGGGGGGGGGGGGGGGGGGGGGAGGGGGGGGGGGGGGGGGGGGGTCTCTCGTTTGGGGGGGGGGACATTCACGAATTAAGCTTCTTGGTTATACACTTTATTGTGAGTGTAGGAGTGTACTCTTCCAACCGGGGGTGTGCAAGGGGGTGGTGGGTGTACTTGGGGGAGGGCTCTCGGGGTGTCTCGGGGAGAGGAGGATAAAGAAAAGCGGACGCAGATCAGACGGGGAGGAGAAGAGGATGGCATGGATTGCGAGCGGGGACAGGAGTGAGGGAACGGTGTAAGGGTGGTGGGGGGGGAGGGGGGGAGGATTTGGAATTTAGAAGTAACGCAACGATGAGACAGAACTGGTCTTTTTTTTTTCGCTTTTGTTTGTGTTGTGTGGTGTGTGTTGCTCGCGCGCCTCGTGTGGTGTGAGTGTATCCCTGTTTTGTTTTATTGTTTGTTTTGTTCTTGTTCCATGGACTTTCCGATTGGTCGACTAGTTTTTTGAAGATGCCGGAGAAATTTCTAAACAGTTTTTCTCTCCTGCAAATATGCTTTAATTTTTTCTTCTTCCTCCTTTTTTCACAAGACCCAGCCTCCCCTCAAGCTTATTTTCTCAGGTCTTTTCTGCCTTTGTCTCCTTCCGTGCTGCCATTGCCCAGTTTCACATGTAATTTTGCTTGTTGTTGTGTTGTCTGATTAGTGTAATTCATTAACCGTGGTATTTACTGCAAGACCTACGTTTTTAGAGATTGGACCATGAAAGAAGTTTCCTGTTCTTTTGATAGCCTGTTATTCATTTCTTACAGCTTCAAAACTGTTTCATCAAACCAACAGATGTCTGAACGTGTAATTATGATAGATCTGTGAAGTCACATGTCCTTAAGTTTCACCTATTGTTCAGATTGACCAGAAATATACAGGAGTCCATGATAGTGTATAGTTCAGGAGCGCTGCATTTTGACAATTTCCCTTCAAAGAATCGTTGCTGTTGTAATAAAGTGACAAAGTTCTTTTCATCGCGCCCCATTAATGTCTTCTGCCAGCAGTTTTTGTCCAGCTGGACAAATGCGGCGGGAAAGAAATGGATAATTTGATCATCAGGATTTAAGTTGTCAAAACAATGACCAACGATGGAATTCATGCGGAAGAGTGGCCCTGAATGCCAGAAGACTGAGAAAACCCCACGCAGACAAATTGACTTCTTGTATTTGAAGGCATGATAGTACAATTTAGCAGAAACAGAAAACAATGAGTGATGTCCTTGTGGGATAATATGGAGGCTCAGTATTGGTCTCACCTAACACCCTGCGCTTTGAAAACTTTGCGCAAAAAAGTTCAGGTTCTCTTTGAGCTAAGCTAGAGCTTTTTTTTTTTTTCCTTTTTCTTTTAATTATCATCATTATCATTTTGGAAAAAAAAAATGGTCCACTTCCTTTGAGGATCATTTACCCGCGTGTTTGTTCTTGTAAATCTTTTTTTTTTCTCATGTAGTTCATTAATTCAGCTAGATTTTAGCAGCAGTCAGCCCTTGACTAGGTCACGAAACATGCAGTGTTCACAATGGACCACGGGCCATAAACCATCCAATTCATCTATAGGTTACTTGGCATATTTTGCCTTTTCAATCAATACATAGCCACTGACAGAGCGTTAGAGAATGCTATTGGGAGACAATTGTCTTTTGGGACCATTTTGCCTAACAAACAGCTGTGGATATAACTTGATGAGATGCAGGGGAACACAATGACATTGTTGCCTTACAACAGCTGTGGATATAACTTTGATGAAGATGCAGGGGAACAGACACATGACATTTTGCCATTACAACAGCTGTGGATATAACTTGATGAAGATTGCAGGGGGAACACAAATGACATTTTGCTTTGCAACAGTAGTTGATATAGTGTGGGGTGAAGCTGTCAGGTGACACTGTTGGACCTTTTGGGGGGAATTTGCCCTTGCAACAGTAATTGCATATAGTGTGTGGTGAAGCTGTCAGGTGACACTGTGAGACATTGTTGCCCTTGCAAACAGTAGTTTGATGTAGTGTGGTGGAAGTTGTCAGGTGACCACTGTGGGACCATTTTTGCCTCTTGCAAACAGTATTTGATAGTTATATCGTGTGGTGAAGCTCTTCCGGTGACACTGTGGGGACATTTTGCTTTGCCAAACAGCCTTTTGACGTAGTTTGGTGACAGACATTAGGGGACACTGTCTTTGTGACATTTCACTTTCAATAGCTAATAGCTGTTTAAATAGCTTGGGTCAAGCTGTTAGGTGGCACGGTCATTGTGACATTTTTGCCTTGCATATAACCATAGACATTTAGCTTGGTGAAAGCTGTTTGGGACATCTATAGCCAAACAAGCAGAGATGGAAATAGAATGAATAGACTAAAATTTGATGATGCAATTTTCATCTAAATGACACTTATGTACCTATACCCCCTCCTCTCCCCCTCCCCTCCTCCTGTTCACCACAACCAGGTTTGCTCCACCATCTGCCCTCATCCCCCCCAAAAAATGTGGACACACGTGCATGTGTGCTGGCACACACACACACACACATACCTACATGTAGGACAGACATCCAACCCCCCACACACACACCCACAAACACACACTTACTGATTAACCTCACTCCAACCAGTTTTATTTATTTGAGCTCAATAAACAAAACAAACCATACAAATCCTATAGATTATAATTTTTCTGTATTTTCGCTTCTGAAAACGTGTATTTCAGCACAAATGGTGCTACACCTCCAATAGTGATATAACAACAAGTAGGTCACACACCTGAGAATCTAGCAGCCTACCAAACTAAAACTAAAAAAAAAAAAACCCTACATTCTCTAAAAGTTGTGTTCACGATAAAAATAACCCCCAACAATGTTTCCTATCATCCAAAAAATATAAACTCCAGATCTTTTACAAATAACCTTCATATTTTTCACTTTTTAACGTTTTCTTTCCTTCATATGTGTTTCAACATGTCCAAAAATTGAATAAGGAAATCACTGACGTCCCATTTCGGTCTATGTCACTATTGTTCATATTGAGCCTTCCAACTAAAAGTTGTCTCTAGCAGAATCATAAACACATTCAAACACACACCCCCAACACACACACACACACACAACATCAACACAACACACACACACACTCACACCCACACACACACACACAACAACACACACCAGCTGTCTTGCATATTCTTATTCAGTCCTGGTATGTTTAAAAATATCACCGATCACCGGAGTGCACTAGCACTGGCTGAGATTCTTGGGTCACAAACTATGCACCACAGTACATGTGTGTACCAACACACACTTTTCCTTTGTATTTGTATACAGTCCACACAAAGCCAGCTTTAAAAACAGGACTATGATGTCTTCATGGATGAAGAAAAGCACCAAGGACATGTATCTTACATCTGCTCACAAAGCACTGAGATCAGACATGATGCTCCTGGCCCTCTGCAGTCGGCCCTGGGCTAAACGTGCAGCATAAACTGACTTGAACAGAATCTATCATCCTCGACAAAAATGCATGCACACTTTGGCACACATGGACATGAAAGTACACCAGATTTGATTCCACACAAAGTTCGAAACATAGATTAGTGAACCTATATGAAGTGGCAGATGCAATATGAAATGCACTTTTTTTTTATGCTGTTGTTGTTTGTCCCTTTTCCTCCCTTTTCCTTTTTTCTTCTGTAGTGTGTACCTCTAAGTGTTTAGGTATACAGATCAGTGGTATATTCATGACGCATGCGTCTGTTGTTGCGACAGATATATCTGCAGCCTGCATGTGTGTTACAACTGTTAGAGTCAGAGGAATGAAGGTGAAGAGATCTGACTTGTGTCTGCTGACTCTGGCCATTCATGTGTGCTGTTTCCACAGATCCACCTCAGCGTTGAAACCTTACCGTTTGTGACTATAAATTTCGCAGTGCCTTCTCAGCAAGATTAGGATAAATATTTCAACAAAACGTACAGATCTTCACAAAAACATTGCAGATTAGATTTTTTTATACACACTGTGTGGTTGGTGTGTTTTCAAATTTCGTATTTCCAACACAGTGAAGAGTTCAGGCAGTCGTCCACAAAGAAATTTTCACAAGCCATAAGCACAGCCATATGTTCAGGGAATTGTATGTCAGATAAGCTAAAGGCATAACACAAGGCCACCCACCCAACCTCTTAAAAACATCACTTCTTTCTCCCCGCCATCATATATCTTCTTTGCTCTAATCTCTGGTAAACAGACAAGCATGCATTAAAAAAAAATTATCACATTATCACCTTTCTGAACAAATCTCCCACTAAATTTCTACCAGAAGCACTTTCATCGCATGAAATAAGAATGCAGAGATGCCCTCCGGAGGGAGAGCTCACTCGCGCCAGCTCCGCCGACTAAGCAATTATTGTCGTCAGTAGGGGCTTAGGTAGGTGGTGTCCCTGCGTATGTTTTTGATCAGAAAACAGGCGCCACTGAACACCAGTGAAGTGACTTGGCAGCAGTGCAGTGGTCTCCTCCGGTGTGGTTGCCTCTTGACGACTTGACATTGACTGCTGCCTGTGGTTGCCGGTGCCGGTGCCGGGGATGGGTCGGCTGGGCCCCTGTTGGCTGGCTCCAGGGCCGTGGCTGTGTGACAGGGTGTCGGAATGAGCGGCGTGGGTGCACTGCCTCTGAGAAGGCGCAGAGGTTGGGACAGCCAAAAAAAAAAAAAAAAAAAAAAAAAAAAAGAATGCAGAGATAATCACCTAAAGAGTAAACAAAAATATTTTAAAAAAATAACAATAATCAAAACTTTGCCATTGTCTTGGGCTACAGAACCAGAGAAGAAATGAGTATAGTGATTACATTTTGGAACCCACATTAAAACAAAAAAATGGCAACAACAAAGAACACACTTTTCCAAACAAATGTCAATATCATAAGATGAAATGCATATCAAATATAACCAAGCCATAACTGACTGCGTTTAAAAAAAACAGCGAACACCACCATATAAATACTTGTTCAATGCCGTATAAAGCTATAGTACTCAACGACTAGATGAAAAATATGGTACGGAACTGGCAAACATGACTAAAAAGTACACAACAAAATATGATGTACTATCGGGTAAACAGAGAAGCTACTTCTTACCGTAATCATCAACAAATTACGACATTAGAAACCACAAACATTTGACTGATGCACAATGAACACAATAACACTTATGAAGGAAATCTTCAAACAGCAATACTAAACGTGCACCAAATGCAAACCAGTCTAGTCAGGTTCCAGACACTTCCAGGTTTTGAGATTATGTGAAAATGTCAGCTTTAGAAGGAGTGGGTGACTGATCATTAAATTTCCTTCAAATGCCAAAATTTTGTTCATTTTTTCTTTTTTTGTTCATGTTTCTGTTTGATTTTATATCATACAATCCTGTCATCTCATGATCTGAACACTCCTCTCACTCGTGTACACTGAAGAGGCTTGGTTTAGAAACAAAAGAGAATCTGCTTTAAATAAACCATGATAAGATGTGGTGGCAGATAGGAATCCATTACTTACTGCATACTGGCATTCTGGTAATAGTACATGTGACCCTACTTGGACACAGAGTGAGGAACAGGGGGTGTGTGGTTGTGTTGACTGAAGAGGATGATCATATCCTTAGAGCAGTGCCAGTCAGTCAGTGACCATCAGGAAGATCCTGTGTACCAAACTGACCCAGTACAGACTGCACTGACCCATGAGGGAGATCATGTGCACCAACTGGCAACACAGTCACTGCAGATCACTGACCGTATGAGGAGATCATGTGTACCAAACTGACCACCACACACTGCAGTCACAGTCACTGACCATGAGGGAGATCATGTGTACCAGCTGACCCAAAACAGCACTGCAGTCACAGTCACTGACCGTGAGGAGAGATCATGTGTACCAACTGAACAGTACAGTATCTGCAGTCGGTGACCATGAGGAAGATCATGGGGTACCATGCTGACCAACACAGCACTGCAGTCACAGACAGTGACTGCATGAGGGAAGATCATGTGTACCAACTGACCAACACAGCACTTTGCAGTCACAGTCACTGACCATGAGGGATATCATGTGTACCAACTGACCCAACACAGCACTGGCAGTCACTGACCATGAGGAGATCATGTGTACCAGCTGACCAACACAGCACTGCAGTCACAGACATTGACCATGAGGAAGTCAGGTGTGTACCAACTGACCAGGGTACAGTACTGCAGTCGGTGACCATGAGAAGATCAGTTGTATCCAACTGACCAGTACAGTACTGCAGTTCACTGACCATGGAGGGAGATCATGTGTACCAACTTCACCAACACAGACTGCGTCACAGACAGTGACCATGAGGGAGATCATCGTGTACCAACTGACCAACACAGCACTGCAGTCACAGACAGTGACATGATCCCAACTGACCAACACAGCCCCAGGTCACTCGAATGGCCATGAGGAAGATCAGGTGGTGTACCACCTGACCAATACAGCTGGTTGCCCTGACCGATTCGATCAAGCACAGAATGCATCACAATGAAAGATATCATGCTCAGAGTTCACAATAACAACAACCAAACAAACAACAACAGAAAACAACAACCAAACAATCATAAAAACCATTAACGTTGTAGTCGGGGACAATTACAGTGGACATATACAAATACAGAACATCATACAGCAAACAAGTTGAGATATGGAGCTCACTTGAACACATATATACTCCTTCAAACAACAACCCAAAACAAAACAACAACAACAACAACAAGCCTGACGTGCACAATCCCACACAGCACCAATGCTAATGATAATGACGATCACACTGGACCACAAATCAGGAAAGCTCTTGGGACAGGGACAGTGTCAGACAAAAGATACTGTGCATCGAGATCTGCAATATCCTGTGTGTGTGGTGCTAGGTTGCCACAAATAAAATCCATCTGGTGGTTCTCCACTTCGCAATTGTGCCAGTCAGTACTACATGAATAATACAAAAGTAGATTCTACCCTCCACAATGAATTAAGCGCTACATGTTGCAAATGTCAAATATATCAATAAGCAATTTTTTTTTTATGTACACAATAAATTAATGGAAAAAAAAAAGAAAAGGCTTAATATCACAATAAGGCAAAATATACATGAGATCAATTGTGAAAGAAGCGTAACTTTATTGACTATTTTTACACACATACACACAACACACACACCACACACACACACACACACACCACACACACTATTCCAGATTCTTTCCCTATCAATACGCAGACTGAATGTACCACAAACAAGCAACTAAAAAATCAGATCAGTATGAAATTACAGCATCCACTATCATTTTGTGTCTGTTTGTTATCATTTTAGAAAAAGCCAGTAATTTTCATTAGAATCGATTACATTTCAAAAGAGAATCCATTATTTTTTGCTCTTTGATAGCAAGTGAATAAAATCATTATTTGAAAGCAAAATGTGGAATGGAACAAACAACTCAGTCTAAGCCTCTGCTATTACCAAATCTCAGCTGTTTTTACATAACAAGATTCAATCTGTTATAGATTGTACATTCAATAATCATTTTTTTCATTTTGACTTCTACAAGATAACGGCTATATGTCTAATTATCTACAGTTCAATTGATGGTAATGATATCTACCCCAACTTTACAAAAAGTTACTATAACTAATATGATGATACTTGCTGATTTTTTTTTTGTGAGAATCTCCCTTCATTCTCAACACTGTCAACCCAGACGACTTTTCTATGCCATGTACCTATACTCATGTGAATGTAGGTTTGCTTCTAATCCTTTCCAGTGAGTTACCTGGAAATTGGCAGTATGCAAATGCCGCTTCTGCACTTCTGCAAATACATAATCACAAACTAGCTGCAATTATCTACAGGAACACTTTATAACCCTTTTTGAGAAACAGACAGAGAAAGAGAGAGGAAGAGACAGAATGCACTGATGTATTGACTATCATGGCTTTTCGATGACATCAGCAATAAATAATCACAAATCTATGGCGCCATTTGGTGCAAAACATGTAAACACATATGTAAGCAAAAAGCATAATGAATTTGCCCCCCCCCATAATAATACTGATCAGGTTCACAGCACATGGAAGTGGCATAAAAAAAAAGAAGACATTAAACAACAGCCAAAACAGTCAAAGGTGGGGGTGTATTTTCAATGTAGGCCAATAAATTACCCAATACTGAACAAGCAAAACAAAAAATTCACAAACTGACAAAAAGATCAATCAAAAAACAAAAAAACAAAAAAAAAATATGTAGGTGTGTGTATGTGCTTCATTTCCACAGAAAAGCCCTGCAATATCCCCCTCTTGCTGTAATCTGGTCATCCACAATCCAACAAACGAACACAGATCATCATCCGGCTTGCCCCAGCTAAACCTCTCGGATCTGCTACTAGGAGTATATCGAACACAAGTTCTTTCTGGCTGACTATGACTGAAAAGAACTAGCTTTGGTGTTTCAAAAAATGGTTGTTCATGATGTTCAGTATAAAAACAAAACCGCACACACACACACACACACACTCTCACACACACGTGCATGTGCTCACACGCATGCACGCACGCACATACAGCAGTCTTGTTTTGTTTTTTTCTAAATATAGAATACAAGCCAATTATGAGGTACTATTATTTATCAACCAGATATTCTATATCAGATAAGCTAATGATTGCAACAACAAAAGATTTTCTTTATCAAGTGCTTTTAAGAAAAATAATGATACAAAGTATTCGGTAACTGTTTGCTACATAGATAATCGCTCCAAACCTATCGACAACGAATATAAGCTCCCTCATTTTATAAAGCTTTCCAGTTGATGATTGTGCTCAACAAGATGCAGCCTCAGAGCAGCACAGTTCACACACCTTGATGCTTCCTTCAGGGGAAAAACAAAACAAAACAAAACAAAAAAACTCTACAAAGAAAAAAAAAACAGCTCTGTTTCCAACTCTCAACCAATATGTCTGAGAAACAACTCAGAATGTGTTTACACATGTTTTGATGAAATCCACCTCATCTTTCACAAAGACTACAGACTACTCTGAAAGCCAACAGTAAAGACTAAGGCTATTGACGACCTCTTTTCTTCAGGCGCTGACAGGGCAACATGACCTTGACCTCTGCCCTGTTGTCGCTGCAGCAGCAGGCGAAAGGAGGCTTCAACACGGGGCGTGGGGGGCGATCAAAGGGAGGGGTGTTCACAAACATCCTCTTCTTCTGTGACTTCAGCTCATGTCAATGAGGCCAGGGTCAGCGGTGACCTTCGACCACCGGCCAAAAGTCGATCTGGCTCTCTGTGCAGTTGCCCTTCATCCATAGTCTGAGTACACAACAGGGAAGGTGATTAAAACAGAGGAATATTGTCCCTAAACTCTAGTGTTTGTGATAAAGAAATGTCCTTCTGGAGAGTAGGAGTGCAGCTTCACACCTTTGAGAGTGAGCTTGAGACGAAAGCTGGTGAGAATTTGATAACTTGACTGCACAGAGGAGCATTCCTGACCTTTGTTGTGCTTCCTGGATCACAAGGGACTCAGAGACACATTAAAAACCATAACACATTCCAAAGAAAATTTTAGGTATCATCAAAACCCTAAATAATCTATTTGTCATCCAATTCTGTTTTTCCGAGTGAAAAGTAAAAACACCAATCAATTTACACAATTTCAACACAAAACATGGGTCCCGTATGATCCATACACTACATATAGCATTATTACTTTATGCCATTTCTGACTGCACACTCCTGACGACGGCAGGTCACTCACAACCCACGCAGTTCACCAGACGTGTACCATGTCTCGCTCTCTGTCAGTGACATGAGTCTTCACAGACCCCTACTCCTTGACCTCTTCAATGCACTGTTGATGAATGGCGTTCGTCAAAGAAAAAAGTCATCTGCAAAGCTCAGTTCAAACGCTGCTCATCATGGTTCAACACTCATTCTGTTTTGTCCAGCATGAGCCTTAGCGAAAAAAATGATAGCAGCGAAAGGGTTAATGACAAAGCCTGCGTGACATGCTTGGACTGAGAGAGACCTGCACGTCTGGAGCGAGTAGTTCAAAGGGGACACTCAGAAAAGATTCACATCAGAAGACAATAACCCTGCCAGTTAACAAAGACAAGCAAACAGACAGAAAAGATTCACATCAGAAGACAATAACTCAGCCAGTTAACAAGGACAAACAAACAATCAGACAAAAAAAACAACATGTTTCGACCTCAGACCTGAGGTCTTCTTCAGGTAGGATGCACAATATTCAGGACAATAAACATAAGGCCTCGTTTCCATTCAACGCCCATCTTGCGTTGAATTCAAGAAGATAAGTCATTGCACGTTCTTCGTTTTCATTGTTCTGAATGTTGTTTATCGTGCCTGAAGAAGACCTAAGAGGTTGAAAAGCAAAAGCGTCATGTTTTGTCTCGCAATTTATTTGTCCATGTTAACAGTTGGAGTTACTTAAAACAACTTTTCACAGTTTGTTTAACTTAAAACATCTTTTCACAGTTTGTTTAACTTAAAAACATCTTTTCACAGTTTGTTTAACTTTAAAACGACTTTTCACAGTTTGTTTAACTTAAAAAAAACTTTCACTGTTGTTTAACTTAAACAACTTTTCACAGTTTGTTTAACTTAAAAAAACTTTTCACAGTTTGTTTAACTTAAAACAACTTTTCACAGTTTGTTTAAATTTCTGTCTGCAGTCATCTCACTTGGAAAACTAACAACAGGTTACACAACATTGACCAGCACGATAATTTCCAATCATCTTTTACTATCTACAATTTGCTTGATAAGCACGATAATTTCCAATCATCTTTTACTATCTACAATTTGCTTGATAAGCACGATAATTTCCAATCATCTTTTACTATCTACAATTTGCTTGATAAGCACGATAATTTCCAATCATCTTTTACTATCTACAATTTGCTTGATAAGCACGATAATTTCCAATCATCTTTTACTATCTACAATTTGCTCGATAAGCACGATAATTTCCAGTCATCTTTTACTATCTACAATTTGCTCAGTGAGGAGCATATAGCTGGGTGTTAGTAACAATGTAATTAATTTATGAATCTATATAAATGTTTAAGCTCTACACCCGTGCACTGATTCTGCCGTTCAGAAATGTATCAATAAATAAACAAATTCTCTGCTTGCAGAACTATGGGTTTTTTTTTCTGACATGTGAGCTTAGAGTCTTGTTTTGAAAGCGTTGCCAGGCACAGCACGATGATGGCGTTTCTTTCCCACATCCAGTGACCAGCCTTGAACTGTGTGATGGGAAAGTAGTTCAGCAAAGCTGGGGTCTCGAGACACACCAAAGGACATTCAGAAATGGAGTATCATTACGTTGCCAGTTTGAAAGAAGACTAGATGTTCATAAATGAGAAAGCCATCATCAATTCTGCTGGTTGAAAACTAAACACTTACACTGTTATACTAACATGGAAATTATTCATACGAAATGACCAGTTTGACTGGTTTTGGTTTTGAGGTTGCAGTGGAACCATCCTGTGAGAAACACATCAAGTTTTTAATCAGCGCTTCAGACAGTATTTGTACAGCTACCGAAGCCAAAAGCATCCTCTCACAGCATCTCTAGATACAGCTGGGGCAACAAAATCAGTCAACAAATATCAAAAAGAATTGTTCCTTCCCCGCTTTTTATCATTTTTATTATCATCACAGATGTTTATATGCTTCATCAAGGGGAATGACTGGGCATTTACACCACCAAGTGCATGCATCATCTTTCTGAACAAATAAACAAGAACAACTAGCAATACACAATGTACAAGCTGCAATCAACCGCTTACTTCAACAACAAGCATACCACCAAAACAGCCTTGTCCTCTCACTCCCTCTCTCTTCCTATCCCCACCTCTCAGACAAAAATGATCATAAAAATAATTCATAATCACAGGCATCCAAGCGCATATACTGTACTCCCAACAATACCAGAGCATAATTTGTGTGTATCAGTTACAGGGGAGAGGTGGGGGGGGGGGGGGGGGGAGAAAAGTTTTTCTGGTCTGATTTCAAAGGATGCAGCAAGGAAGAGATGTTGAGGTGGATGTTGATTCCCAAACAAATGACTTTGACAGGCAAAGGAACGCTCACCAAACATTCTAGTAGAAATTGAAGGAAAGAAGGAAAAGAAGAAAAGCAGTTTAGGTGATGGGGTACACACATGTAACAGATCAGTGGGGTATTGGGCACAGGAGGATTCAACAGATTTGTAGCAGGAAGATGCAATGTTAAAGGAGATCCTTTAGTGAACAGATGGGGTTGAAAGGTCAAATGAGGAGAGATAAATGAGGCCTGCAGCATGATTTGTGTGTGTGTGTGGTGTGTGTGTGTGTGTGTGTGTGTGTGTGTGTGTGCTGATCGATGAGAATGAGGATGATTAAGATGATACTATGGATTTCCATTTCGGTCTGAGATACATGACAGGGCTGTACTTTATGCTTCCTTTCATAATATATCCCCAGTGTCAACCAGGCCCGAGAGATACAGGCACCTGCAGTGTTGGTCAGGAAATTTGAGCAACACTCTCAGAAAACGCATCCATTAAGTGGATGAAACTCGACTGTGTAGTCCCAGTCTTCCCAGCTGAGCCTGCAGCAAACTCAACTCTGGGTAGGAGCCAGTCAGGGCAGAAAAAACCCACATGACTCTGATGGGATTCAACCCCACAACCTCCAAGTCGGGAGTCCGCGACACTAACCACTTCACCAAGGCGGCTGGTTGGAGCATGATTTTGGACTTTCTGAAATTGACTGACAAGAGACAGTGTGGACAGCTAGTCAACAGACCATTTGACATGATGCCAGTGTGAGACAGTGTGGACAGCTCGTCAACAGACCATTTGACATGAACCCAATGAGAGGAGACCCATGCACAGACAACAGGTTTGTGGCGCAATGGCATCTTGGAAAGGAAGTCACAGATGAATGCAATGCAACGGAATTAGAAAAAAAAAAACAAATCTGAACAACATAAGAAACACACTCATAAAAAAGAAAGAGTGTGATCAAGGGTCACTCCAAGGTTGGGAAAGATCAACATCATTTCACTGTTATCGTGGTTCAGTTTTGAGGTCATCATTAGGTCATCCAGAACTGGGGTCAGACACACAGGATGGAGAGTTTCCCATCATCAGATCAGAGAGAGGTCCAGAACTGTAAAGCTGACTGTCACCACAGACATTGTGACGCATGCTACACCCTTCATACCCTGTACTTCCAGCCCGATTCTCTCCACGTGAGCATCCTGGCCGGGTCGCTGTGGATCGCCCAGTACTACTTCAGAAGAGAACAGAGAACGAAGCCTGTCAGGGGTCATGCTGAAGAAGTGCATGAAGGGACGGCATGTCAACAACAACGTTACAGCACCATCATCATGGGGGGGTGGGGGGATGTGGGGGTGGGGGGGGTGGCGGCGGGGTGTGGGGGGGGGGGGGTTATCAGATGCTGATACTTTGAAATGACCTGTGTTCTTTCTTGAAGGAACTGGCTGTCCCTCAGCAAGCAAGGTTCATCCTGGAAGAGCTGCTGGACATGTTCTGGTAAACTAGAGCTGCACGCTGTCTGCATGAGAGACATTTCCTTTATCTGATCTCTCTCTCTGATGATGTGTATGCGTCATCTCTCTCTCTCTCTCTCTCTCTCTCTCTCTCTCTCTCTCTCCCTCTCTCTCTCTCTCTCTCCTCTCTCTCTCTCTCACACACACACATGCACACCACACACACACAATCTCACACACACACAATCTCACACACACACACACACACACACACACACACACACACACACACACACACGGCTTTCACAGACAAGTTACACCAAAGAACTGTGTGTTATTCTAATGATCTCAACCTGATTATCTATGTACAAATATTCATAAGCATAATGGAGTCAATATTAACCAATCATCATTCTTCTAAGACTGCAGACATGATACGCTACAATGCCAGTACATGCGCACCAATACAAAACATCAACAACTGAGTTGTTCAAAAAGGTTCAGGAAAAGACATGATCATGTTCACTGACGACAAGGCACATGCAGCTATGGATGAAGCAGAGAAAGATCATCAAGTTTAAGAGAACACGTACTAGACATACATAAGTTTCTATTTCAAAGACCAATCATTCCTTTCAAAATCAAAACATGGGTAACACCTAGACTGGGATGGCAAGAGTCATGAAAATGGCACCGTGTGGAAAAGATTTGCTAGTGTGATCTTTGTCATCTTAAAAACCCAGCTTTCTTTTTTTATACCAGTTCATGCCTTATCCATATATCTGCTTCCCAATTTCCCCTAGAAATTTCTGTCCTAACTTTCCCTCTTTCCAGTCCATATTTTTCTATTTTCAATCCATATTTTCATCTAAAAAAAAAAAAAAAAGAAAAAAAAAGTACTGCAGTGCAAAATGAATTCAGAATGTGCATGTTGTAGTTCCTTCCTTCCAGAGTGAAAAATGAAATCAGATAAGTTTATCAGCCTGGGGTGTGATGTCAGTGTTTAAGAGAGTCAGCATCAGTTTCATCATAGTATTACTGGAAACAGACTCTGTGAAAGAGTAATGGGCTTGTGATACTTTGCAGATTATCAATGGAATTATTTAGGTAAAACAATCAAAAGATTGATAATACATTTATTACAAGTTCTTTGTCCAATAACTAAGACACATACTCTCTCTCTCTCTCTCTCTCTCTCTCTCTCTCTCTCACACACACACACACACACACACACACACACACACACACACACACACACTGATACACATGTACACACTGATGCACATGCACTCACACACTCACATTTTCAGTGCATAAAACAGATTTCTAAATAATGAACCTAAAAAATCAGAAATTACACACACACACACACACACACACACACACACACACACACACACACACACAGATGCAGATACACACACACACACACACACACACACACACACACACACACACACACACATACACACACACAGAGATGCACACGCACACACGCACATTTTTAGAATACACAGGGATATCTTAATAATGAACTTAAAAAACGGAAAATTTGAAAAAAGGAGGTCTTTAAAGGGGGTAGGAGGGGAAGAGGTGGGGTGGAGGTTACTAGAAGACCAATCTGGTGCAAACATTCAGACAAAGACAAATGTGACACAAAAATAACGCTTTTTTATAACGTGGGGGTGGGGGGGGGGGGGGGGGGGGGGAGGGGTTCTCAGGAGGTAAATCCAGAACAAAGGCAAAATGCTACATGAATTCAAGGTTTTAAAGGTGGGAGGTGGGGGGGGGGGGGTGTCCGTGATGGAAGGTACTTCAAGTCCAATGATGACAACATGCTACAAAAATACACAAGTCTCTACAGGGAGGAAGTCCGTAAAGGTAGGTAATTAAAAAACGAACAATAGAGACAATGACAACACTGTACAGAAAAAAAAACCAACTGCATGGGGAGGGGTCTTTGTTGCAAGGTAAATGTAATACAGATACAGGCAACAATATTCAAGAAATTCAAGCCTTTCATGGAAGAGAGTTGTTACAGGGAGGTAATTCTACTACACAGACATGTTCCACAAGTTCAAGTTTTGCAATGGCAGCGAGTCTTTAAGTGTTAAGTAAATCAAAAGCAGAGATACAACATTCTGAACTTTAAGTCTGCAACGTGAAGAAGCCTCCGTTTACAGGTAAAGCTGGTATACATAACAATGTTAACTATTAAAAAGAAGAAAAAAACTTCAAAGGGTGGACATTTTCACGGGCGGTAAAGTCTGGCAGAGAAAATCTTGACCAGGAAGATGCTGACTGGCAAATTTTTCTGTGTTATTTTTAGGCAAACCCACCATCAGGGTTTCTGATATGTCAGATCTGAGATCTCTGTTTCCATGTAACTTCTCCACTATCTCTTGTTCAACTTGACACTGTATTTACAAACTCTCTCCATTAAAAAAAAAAAAGACAAAAAAGTTACTGAATCCATGAAGAAAAGGTTTGCGCCAGAAGAAAACATATCAATACTATTCTCATTGATGGCAATCAGGTTAACCAAAACAGTTACAGCAGAAACTGGAAAAGCTCTACATGCAATAAATACGATTCCTGATGAACACAAAGCACCAACGAGAATAAACACATGGGACTATTCTAAATGAACAATTAAGGACTAGTCATGGACTGAAAAGTCTATCATGCAGCGTATCTGATTGGCAAAGAATAATTACCATTCCGCAGACTGGGGCATAATACGTACGTTCAGTTGAGTCATCTAGCAAACAATGAACCAGATTTCATGCACAGTGTAGCCCACAGGTGATGTACAAGCAGGATGATGTATCACAGAGTTTCTGTCTCCTTGAATCAGCTCACTCCCATTTCTTACACCACTCTGCACCCTCCTCCACCTCACCCCTTCCCATCTCTTCCCCCCCCCCCCCCCTCCCTCCCCCTGATCAACATGTCCACTACAATTCAACAGTGAGAAGAGCAAACACAATAAAAAGGAGACTTGAATTCTTATGTTTTGAGATCATCAGAAACTAGATGTTTCCAAGTTATTACATATTCCTTTATAGCACAATTAAAGATGGTACAAATTAGAACCACATCCGATAAACTACATATGCACAAAGAGGGTACCAAGTCTTGTTTTTTTTCCTGAAAAAAGTTTTGCATATGTTCTCATGACTTAAGAAAAGGAGACATCAAAGCACACCATGAAACAGAGAGGAAAAAACCCCATCAATATTGCAATCACAAAAAAAGTTGAATTTCATTTGTTTGAAAAAAAAAAAGTACATCATATGAAAATCTACAAAATATAGAAAGAAACAGCCAATTAAAAAAGCAGTGGGAAAGAATTTGAAATACCAAATCACCAGTGCATACAACAATGAATACTGAGGTTCTGTCAGATTGATATTCATGAGAATTTGGAGAAATAAACTGGAAGTATATTTTTCTGATGGTACATCGACTGGCAGGTGGCAGGTCCAATGACTAAGGTGATTTAATGTTGAAATCTCCCTCATCAACAGGCTGATGATGATGCTACCAATAGCATTGTTTGTTTTCTTTGCATTCCCCAGTTGAAGACTTTGGGTGATCACGTAATATGTTCATCCTCTCAAGCCAAAGTCAGGCCACAGTGAATGTTTTCTAAGAGAAGAGAGCTGTGTTTATCACATGACTGTTTTATTCTTATTTTTCATCATGGGGGGATGGCCTGGACTCGCATTCAAGCTGGTGATATAGTCCCAGAGTGTTGAAGCGTTAATTCTCATGTTTGACATAACATGAATATTTTCTACCACGTTTGAAAATGATGTTTATTCCTGACCATACTTTTTTTCAAAGTTCAGAATGCTTTCTCCCACGTTTGAAAATGATGTTTATTCCTGACAATTTGTCAAAGTTCAGAGTGCTTAAATGATCCCACCTTTTGTAGCTAAGAAACAAGATACCAAACTGATTTTCAGCGTTGACAGAGGAGCAGGGCTATGGTGTATCTGCTGGACCACCACCCTGTTTGCTGGCTCATCCCATGTCTTGAAAGGATGCTGTGAAATCTGGCACTGGTTTCCAGGGATGTGTTTACTCAGTCTGGCTCTATGACCCAAACAACTACATACATATATGATGTGTTGACTCAGTATGGCTTTGTGACCAAACAACTACATACACTACATAAGGTGGATCCCCAGACAAACTATAAACATACATCCAGACCTGTTCACCCTAAAGCTGTTACTGGTGTATTTCCCTACAGCTGTTACTGGTGTATTTCCCTACAGCTGCTACTGATGTATTTCCCTGCAGCTGCTACTGGTGTATTTCCCTAAAGCTGCTACTGGTGTATTTCCCTAAAGCTGCTACTAGTGTATTTCCTACAGCTGCTACTGCTGTATTTCCCTAAAGCTGTGTATTTCCCTAAAGCTGCTACTGGTGTATTTCCCTACAGCTGCTACTAGTGTATTTCCCTAAAGCTGCTACTGCTGTATTCCCCTACAGCTGCTATTGGTGTATTTCCCTACATCTGCTACTGGTGTACTTCTCTACAGCTGCTACTGGTGTATTTCCCTACAGCTGCTACTGGTGTATTTCCCTACAGCTGCTACTGGTGTACTTCTCTACAGCTGCTTCTGGTGCATTTCCCTAAAGCTGCTACTGGTGTATTTCCTACAGCTGCTTCTGGTGTATTTCCCAGTAAAAATGAGCGTATTTTCCTAAAAGTGTGTGTACACATCTTTTAAATGTATGAAGTTTTGTACAAGCTGGGGTTCCCTGCTCTTGTTCTAACGTCACCCAGATGCGAGTTCACGCACACAATGTTGTGTGAGTTGTCTGTCACTCTTCGGTTGTAGTGCTCAAACATAACTGTTATACATCGCAAGTGCCACTACCACTCAAGAACTTCGTCTCCTGTTTTTCATTTCGTCATATTTTTTCTGGTTTGTCATATTCATCGCATTTTTGCCAAAAACCTGTGTACAAAAACACGGCAAAATCATAGGGGTTAACAGGTGTGTGCATGGCAAGTCACTCACCTGCTGGCTTTGCGGGGTGTGCTGACGATGTTTCCCAGCGGCATCTCTAACCAGGTCAAGCAGTTGGTGTTGTGCCGGCCCAGGGGCACCAGCGGCAGGGTGGGCAGCTTGATCTGGTCGATGTCGTTCAGCGAGTACACCTGCCCCGTGCTGCATCGCAGGATGGTCTGGTCCTCCCTGTTGCGCTCACGGCCTTGCTGCAGCAGCGGGTCCTGTAGTGCAGGGTTGTACACCTGCCACAGTTCAAACACACAGTTCGTAACATGCACACAGTTATGAATCTTAAGTCTATCATGTGCCTATGTCCATCCTAAGATGTAACCGATAATGTCATGTGTAAGTCCTGCCAAGAAAAGGCATAGGTTCCCGCTTAGGAAAGAGTCAAAGTGTTGGGCTGGAGGCCAGTGCTGACAGAGAAGTCTCCCCTGTCCTAGCTGGTTCAGTGTAGAATAAACCCTGAGAATCTGTCCAGTTGTATTCCAGGAGTCTGTGTGTTGTATGTCGGTTGTGTAAGGTAATGTTAGTCACCCACAAACATGATGCATGCCAGTGTGGACACGTATTTTTTTTTTTCTTTTTTTTTTGGCTGTTCCATTTTCTGTGCCACCTCTTTGGCACTGCACCACACACTGTTCATTCCAATCCCCCTCCCCCCCACCCACAGCCACAGCCACAGCATGGCCCAACCTGCCACTGCCCTGGCACCAGCAATCCACAGGGTGCAGTCCATGTCAAGCCTCAAGAGGCAACCCACTGGAGGAGACACTGCACTGCTGCTGAGTCACTTCGGTGGTGTTCAGTGGTGCCTGTTCTGATCTAACATATGCAGGACACCACTTACTAAGCCCCATACTGACGACAATAATTGCTTAGTTGCTGAGCACCATGAGCGAGCTCTCCCTCTGGAGGGCGCCATCACATCCATCCCGTGACAGCCGATATCAGTGACCCTGACAGAATCAAAGCACAGCCACAGATGTGGAAAGAACATCAAAACTGAGGTCACAATGAGAGTAGGGCATGAAGGCATGAGAGTAGGGCATGCCACACAATTTGAGAGTTTTTTTTTGTTGTTGTTGTTGTTAATGCTGATTGACTGTGGACACATTTGGTGGCGTGATGTGTGTTGGGTTGGAATGCGTTGGGGTGTGTTGATTTGGGCTGTGTTGTGCTGTGGCTGTGTTCTGCTGTATTGTATTGTTTTGCACAGTGTCAAATTGCATTGCGCTATAATTGCATTACTTTATTTTACTGTTTTGCATTGCACTGTATTGTATACCCTTCTATTGTGCTTTTTTCCTTTGTACTGAATCGCATACATCCTAGACAATGTTGCTTATACCCAAGCTGACTGCAAAGGGCCGTGTCAGGGCTGTCACTGCATTCAAGTCAACTCACAAGTCATTCAAAACAAACAGATAAACAAAAACTCGCATCATCTTGTGTTGTGCTATGCTGTATTGTTTTGTCCCGCATTGTGTCATAATGTGTTGTAATGTGATGTTTTGTGCTGCATTGTTTTATGTTGCTTTGAATCATGTTGTATTGTACTGTTCCATACTGTTTTGTACTACAATGCATTATATTGTGTTGTAGTGCGGTACTGCATACTGCATTGTATCGTATTGTACACAGCGGCCGACCCTCGTGAACTTTTCTGGAATGATGCTAATTAGTCACCAATCCCTTCCTATCCAAAAAAGAGCAAGTGTGAGTGAGTGGATGTGTGTGTGTGTGTGTGTGTGTGTGTGTGTGTGTGTGTGTGTGTGTGTGTGTGTGTGTGTGTGTGTGTGAAAGAGAGAGAGAGAGAGAGTGAGTGAGTGGATGTGTGTGTGTGTGTGTGTGTGTGTGTGGTGTGTGTGTGTGTGTGTGTGTGTGTGTGTGTGTGTGAGAGAGTGTGTGTGTGTGTGTGTGTGTGTGTGGTGTGTGTGTGTGTGTGTGTGTGTGTGTGTGTGTGTGTGTGTGTGTGAGTGTGCGCACACACACACACACACGTGTGTGTGTGTGAGTGTGTGTGTGTGTGTGTGTGTGTGTGTGTGTGTGTGTGTGTGTGTGTGTGTGCATGATGTGTGTGTGTGTGTGTGTGTGTGTGTGTGTGTGTGTGTGTGTGTGTGTGTGTGTGTGTGTGTGTGTGTGATGTGTGTGTGTGTGTGTGTCTGTCTGTGTGTCTCTGTGTGTGTGTCTGTGTGTGTGTCTGTGTGTGTGTAATGGTGGGTGTATGTGCATAAATACATCTGTCAGAGTGTATGCACTTATTCACATGTGCATAATTATGCATGTCTGTATGTGAAAAGAAGTGTGAACAATTACTTCATACATGGTAACTGTATTCTTGCTGATAGTATCAAGCAAAGTGGACAAATCACATATCAAGGTCATGTGCTTAATAAAGACAGTAACAAAGGTCATGTACTTAATAAACACAGTAACAAGCAACATGGCTCAAGGAACAAAAATCAATTCAACACAACTTTCTTTTTCCATAAATCAGTCTTGGTTAGGTGGAGAGGAGTGAAAACTATCAACAGTTAAATGAATGAAGAGTTGAAAATGGACTTATCCTGTTCTTTAAGGCATTTACTGCAAATGGCAAGATTCATTGTCAGTGAGAAACAGTAACATTTGTGGGATGGATGGGGGAACCCACACAGCAGGTAATCACACTGTAACATTTGTGGGATGGATGGGGCACACACAGCAGGTCATCACACTGTCATGTTTGTGGGATGGGGCACACACAGCAGGTCATCACACTGTAACATCTGTGGGATGGGGCACACACTGCAGGTCATCACACTGTAACATTTGTGGGATGGGGCACACACAGCAGGTCATCACACTGTAACATTTGTGAGATGGATGG
>JADBJO010014087.1:0-2500 GCA_016801955.1 Conus betulinus | reverse complement strand
AACAACCTGTACAGACAGATGGACAGAACAACCTGTAGAGACAGATGAGTAAAACAACTTGTACAGACAGATGGATGGAACAACCTGAATAGACAAACAAAAGAACAACCTGTAGAGACAGATGGGCAGAACAACCTGTACAGACAGACAAACAGAACAACCTGTAGAGACAAACAGAACAACCTGTATAGACAGACAAACCAAACAACCTGTAGAGACAGACAGAACAACCTATAGAGACAGACAGAACAACCTGTAGAGACAGGCAGAACAACCTGTAGAGACAGACAAACAGAACAACCTGTAGAGACAGACAAACAGAACAACCTGTAGAGATAAACAGAACAACCTGTAGAGACAGACAGAAGAACCTGTAGAGACAGACAGACAGAACAACCTGCAGAGACAGACAGACAAACAACCTGTAGAGACAAGACAGAACAACCTGTAAAGACAGACATAACAACCTGTAGAGACAGACAAACAGAACAACCTGTAGAGACAAGACAGAACAACCTGTAGAGACAGACGAACAGAACAACCCGAAGAGACAGACAAACAGAACAACCTTTGAGACAGACAAACAGAACAACCTGTAGAGACAAACAGAACAACCTGAAGAGACAGACAAACACAACAACCTGTAGAGACAGACAAACACAACAACCTGTAGAGACAGACAAACAGAACAATGTGTAAAAACAGACAAACAAAATAACCTGAACAGACAGACAAGCAAAACCAAGCTGTAGAGACAGACAAACAGAACAAGCTGTAGAGACAAACAAACAGAACAACCTGTAGAGACAGACAAACAGAACAAGCTGTAGAGACAGACAAACAGAACAACCTGCATAAACTTAAGAACAAAACTACCTAAACCGGCGTGCAAAGAAAACCATATTTTTTATACAATCACAATCATGTGCTAAACATCAATCCCTCACTAAGATGGTCAGTCCTATCACAAACACTTTCTCATATGCAGTGCCACCTAAAAAGACGTGCACCATTGCAGACGCAGAGAGGAAAGGGGGGAGTTAGATCTCTGAAACACAACACAGCACAGGAATGAACTGTTAGTTTGATCACAGGTTTCTAACAAAAACATGAGAAAAAAAAAAGAATAAAAGGAAAAACGAAAAGGTATAAAGTAGCTCTTCCTCATGGTCACAAGGTTCTCTTTCCTGACGTAAGCGTGCATATGTGCACATGAGTATGCATGCACACATGCACCCATGCATGCACGCACACATGTACGCGCGCACACACACACACACCACACACACATTTACACTCAAATACACACACACATACACACACACATACACACACACACACTCCAACACACACACACACACACACACACACACACACACACTAACTCACCAGGCTCAGAACACAGTCGCTCTAACAAACAATGAATCGATAACAGAATGTGTACAGATAAAATATAAACAGATTGTGTCAAGAGAAAAAAAAAAGATTCTACCGACACACAGCACACTCAAGAGAATCCCCCCACCCACAAGGAGGAGATCAAAGACAAAGAGGTTGTTAGTGCGTCCATCAAAGCACTTGATGCCAAGGGAGGTAGTACACAAGCCTCTGCTCTCCCTGGTATTGTCAATAAGGAGAGGTGTGTTGGTACTAACTGTGATGGGAGCTGGCCGATGACCGTTCAAAGCCTGGGCGTAGTACTCTCCCTTGTCCATCGTGTCCAGGAAGACGAAACCCTGTGGGCAGACCAATGAAAATAGTCACAATAAACGCCATGTTTGGAGTCACAAGCTCAACCCTAAGTGGTTTTTTTTCTTGTTGTTCTCTCCTCTCCCTTTTTGTACTCCCATTTCTTAAAGAAAAGGGAATGCTTTAAACGAAGGAACAAAGAAATGCTCCGTCTGTGTGTGTGTGTGTGTGTGTGTGTGTGTGTGTGTGTGTCCATCCGTGGTCAAAATGTGTTCCACTCGTTCTAGACAAACTACTGGGCCAATCTTTCTGAAAATTTGTAGGTATGTTCATTATGGGTCACTGATGATGCCCGATGTTTACCAGAATAGCCGTTACTAATGGTGTGTGTGTGTGTGTGTGTGCGCGTGTGCGTGTGTGTGTGTGGTGTGCCGCGCGTGTATGTGTGTGTGTTTTTCCCTCTTTCTGGAATATCTCATGCATATTCAAGAGAAACAGGGAGTACTTTTATATGCTTTGCATCTTGTCTTTCTTTGACATTTTCTAACTCTTGTTCTTCTTGTGGTACTGACAATGTAACATTCCAGACTTTTCCAAGGCCATATGATCATCATCAGGGATGTACTTGCCATTACTGAGCTGTCTACACACTCACACACATGTCTGCCACCAGACAAAAAATCTCTCTTTGAGAAAATCAGTGATTGCACATTCTTCGCTTTCATTGTCCTAATATTGTTTATCTTGCCTGAAAGAGACCAAAGAGGTTGCAAAGTATCATGTTTTGTCTTGTACGACAAGTGATGACCAA
>JADBJO010014086.1:27500-49332 GCA_016801955.1 Conus betulinus | reverse complement strand
TTTTTTCCTTCCTCCCTACCGTTCTCCGTTCATAGTGGTCCTTGTCTGTTCAACACCTTTCTTCCTTTCTTTCTGTTAGCCTTCGTTTACTTTTCTCCTTCCGTTCTTTTTTTTTTTTCATTTTCCTAATAGGTAGTTTGTTTGTTTTTGTTTTTCACATCTTCCTTTCTTCATCCATTTTTCTGTCCATTTCTTTCTACCACCCTGTCATTATCTGTTCACTTTTTTTTTTTTCCTTTCTTCATCGCTTCATTTCTAACTCACGTTCATTTCTTCCTGCTATTCTCTGTTAATATCTCCCTTCCTCACTCATATTCTCATTAATTCAAAGCAAGGTGAGTGAAGGCGGAAATTGAAGCAAATTTTCAAAAAAAAAAAATATTGTTTCCGCAGAGAGAACAGATTATACGTTCTGACATATTTGTGACATATTTCTAATCGAGAGTCAAATGTTAATCAAAATATATATATTTTTTTCATGTTTAGATCCTTAAAGTTTTCTGTAAGTACGCGCGCGAGCCCGCGCGCATGTGTGTTTCCCGAATGCTTTGCTAAAAAGTTGATAGCATTTAGACACAAAGAGATTCTTCAATTTTTGTGCGCCACTTGTAAGAGGAATCGGGGGATCCTACATTATTTTGATTTGACACAAAGCTGCCTTTATCTGTCTATGTCAAGTCAAACGCCATTTTTGCTTTATGGTAGATCTCTACGTCAGTATGTTTCAGAGAAACTTTCACTTAGATGACCTGTGGACATCTACTGACTTCGCGCTGATCGTTTATGACAGACCTGTGATTTGTCATTTGATATTCTTATACAACGAATGAAATGATATGTTTGACATGTTTGTCAAATTACCCGTCGTATAATAGTTTACGTTGAATTTGACGAAACGTCTAGTTTTTTTTCCCTTGTGTCTGGTAATGACACTAATGTTGGTCTTGACAGTATTATAGTTGTTTCTATTACCTTATTTTCAGTGGTGTGTGTGTTTTTTGTTGTTGTTGTTGTTGTTGTTGTTGTTTTAATTAAGTTCGTTTTACTAACAGTGACAGCTGCTGCTAACATGAGTATCAGTTCCCAACTACATTCAAATTATTGCTTAGAGTTGAGGTAGGGAGTAGGCTTCAAAGGGCACTGTGTAGTCGGATGGACTACAATACAGTTGAAAACTGACACTGTAAGAAAGGGAGATAAGTATTTCTTTTAAAAGCCCTATCTCATATTACCTCCCCTTTTTTGAATCTGGCTGTTTTCACTCACTTTGCTACGTTGGTGCTCCTCTGAGATTTTGATCCATATTGCGTCAATTTGGTACACATCTTTGAATGTGAGTACTTCTATTTTTGCAAGAGTTTCATTTCTTATTACTTCAATTCTCTTTCGGATTTTCAACTCTCTCTCTCTCTCTCTCTCTCTCCTCTCTCTCTCTCTCTCTCTCTCTCTCTCTCTCTCTCTCTCTCTCTCTCTCTGTCATACTGGTCTCTCTCATCTATTGTCTCAAAGGTGCTGCTTGTCAAGCGTAAATTTTGTCTTTGCCTACAGGAGGATGGGGTGCCTGTTTAATGATTTTATTTCTTATTTCTTTTTCCAATAAATGTGTTATAATTTTGTTGTTGTGATAATGTTTATTGTATATATTTATCTATCTTCCAATAACCATTTTTTTCATGAATTTTATATGATGACTCCTCCCCTCCCACCCCCACCTTTTTTCTCTCTCTGTCTCTGTCTCTCCCTCTCTCTCTCTCTGTCTCTCTCTCTCACTCACTCTCTCTCCCTCCCTCTTCCAGGCATTGATTGTCTTCTGTTCTTTTGTGTTAACCATTTCCTCTTTCTATTTATAGCGTTTATGCATGTTTACTTCTATTCTATTCTAGATTAGTTTTTTTGCTGATGTTGTTATTGCGTTTTCTATAGATTTCCCTTTATTGAGGGCCGGATGTAAAAAAGCCATTTGGTGCTTATTCCGCTTTTTTTCCCTCATTAAAAAAGATTCGTTCCTCTCTCTCTCTCTCTCTCTCTCTCTCTCTCTCTCTCTCGTTATGATTCATTTTGCGTTTTCTCTCTTTTTTCGTTGTTGTTTTTTTTTTTTTTAAATTATGACGTTTAAAGTATTTACCTATCACTTCTTCTCTGTTTTTCTGTGTGATTGTTTTTGTTTAAATCGCTATTGCTCATTCAGTTGGTTGCTTTTACACCGAGTCTCACTTTTATCTCTCATCTCTCTCTCTCTCTCTCTCTCTCTCTCTCTCTCTCTCTCTCTCTCTCTGGCATACTACTATGATTTATTATATTTGTTTGTTCTCATAACCATTACTTTGACCATCTTTTTGATCTGTTGATTGTCATAACTTTAGGTTTCAAAACGGAGTGACTGAGGGCGGAAAATAAAGCAGAATTTAGAGAGGGGGCTGGTTACCACCAAGGACACAGACAACAAGAGTACTGGACAAGACACAATGCATTTCGACCTCTTGGGTCTTCTTCAGGCAAAAACAAACAACATTTCGGATAGTGAAAACGAAGAACGAGAAACCACTTATCATGTTCGCCGCACGATCAAAATGGCTGGTCCGGCGGCCATTTTGATCGTGCAGCGAACATGAGAAGATACGTGGCTTCTCGTTCTTTGTTTTCACTGTCCATAATGTTGTTTGTTTTTGCCTGAAGAAGAGACCCAATAGGTCGAAATGCATTGTGTCTTGTCCTGTACTCTGTTTGCCTGTGTCCTCGGCAGTAACTAACCCCCTCTCTGTCATAACTTTGATTTATCTTCCTTTGATGGCACATTCTATTGATCTTTTGGGATTGTCATGTCGGTAACTTTATTGTCCATTAATGACTTTGGTCCTTGTTTTCAAATGATCTGGAAATAAATCTACTTTCTGTCATATTATGATTCGTGTCATCTCATTGCTCTGCTCTGTCTGTATGTCTGTCTGTCTGTGTCTCTGTCTCTGTTTGTTTGTCTGTCTGTCTGTCTGCCTGCCTCTCTGTCTGGTGTGTGTGTGTGTGTGTGTGTGTGTGTGTGTGTGTGTGTGTGTGTGTGTGTGTGTGTGTGTGTGTGTGTGTGTGTGTGTGTGTGTGTGTGTGTGTGTGTGTGTGTGTGTGTGTGTGTGTTCCTGATTCCTGATCCCATTATTATGCACACTACTCGTCTTGGGAAGAGGTTGTCTCCTTTCAGATTGCTAATACTCTCACCTCCATCCTCAACACCACCTCCTTTTTTTCACTCTGTATATCTTGGGAAGTGACTGTCTGTATCCAGATAATCTACCCCTCCCGCCCTCTATTTTCCTTTCCTATAAACCTACCTGCTTCTTTCCATAGTAACATTTCCATTGGATGTCCAGTTCCCCTGACAGTCTGTCAACCAGACAGGCATCAGGGACTTCACAAACCGCTGAAATGGCGGCGCTGTTGTCAAACTCATGAAGCAGTCTTGGTTGACGTTCCTTTCAGGAATCGTGGTTCTTTAGTCAGCCGTTAGTGAACATTTGGGTGAACGGTACACCTGGGGTGTCTCGAACCCTGGAAAAGAACACTCGCTATTGCGTACGACAACAAACGTAATGTATCCCTTTGAACTGGAACCATTCAATGCGGACATCCCATTCCCACCTCCGCTTCCTTCTCCCTCCCCCTTCCACGCAAGGCAAGCAGTTCCAGAGTAGTTGGAGCAAGAAACATCTGGCATCAGAACCTGACTTGAAGCAGTCAGTCAACAGGTGGCATAGACCTGATCAGAACCTGACCTGAAGAAGTCAGTCAACAGGTGGCATAGACCTGATCTGAACCTGACCTGAAGCAAGCAGTCAGCCAGCAGGTGGCATAGACCTGATCAGAACCTGACCGGAAGAAGTCAGTCAACAGGGTGGCATAGACCTGATCAGAACTTGACCTAAAGCAGTCGGCCAACAGTGGCATAGACCTGATCAGAACCTGACCTGAAGCAGTCAGTCAACAGGTGGCATAGACCTGATCAGAACTTGACCTAAAGCAGTCGTCGGCCAACAGGTGGCATAGACCTGATCAGAACCTGACCTGAAGCAGTCAGTCAACAGGTGGCATAGACCTGATCAGAACTTGACCTAAAGCAGTCGGCCAACAGGTGGCATAGACCTGATCAGAACTTGACCTAAAGCAGTCGGCCAACAGGTGGCATAGACCTGATCAGAACTTGACCTAAAGCAGTCAGCCAGCAGGTGGCATAGACCTGAGGACAGCTGGAGAGGAAGGCCCAAGGCCGACAGCTGTGACCCACCACTGTTGACAGCCTCTTCTCTGGGGCAGGAGGAGCAAACCCAACCACCACACACACACACACACACACACACACACACACACACACGAAAAAAAACTCACACACGCAGACAGACACACGCGCCCGTCAACACCAGCAAACACTCGCACAGTGATAACTGGATATCGTTGATCAGTCCGAGGGAAAAGATGTGTCTTTAGGGAGGTTTTAAAAGTCTCTAAAGAGTCCACGTTACACAGAGAAGAAGGGAGACCATTCCAGAGAGGAAGGAAATAATTGTAATTCTCTGTGAATATTGAAGATGTGCTGTTTTCTATTGATCGCTACTTAACATTCTACAAAAGAATTACAGCACCAAGGCATGTATGTCAATGGACCATGTGTTTGCACATTTATTCTACAGCCAGGCTCTCCCTTTCTGCTGTTTCATTTTTTTTTTCATGAACCGATTCATTATGATCAGTTTTATTGGTGGAGATCTCAAAACTAATAATGGGAAGAAGAAACCACAGAACAATATGTTTTACAGCAGCATTCTCCTTTCATTTAGGCGCACATCAACAAGTGTAATGATATTCTTCTTTTGACAAGTTGTGAAAAATCGAACATGAGGAACTTTTCTGTGAACCCTTGTCGCGCATGTGACAACACTAGAGAAAAAGTATCCTTTCTGCGCCTTGGAGTCGATTGTAGAAGATCCTCTTTATTCGAAAAGTAAATTATGAAGAGTAGGGATGTTGTTATGTGATCATTTGTTTCTCTTCTTCCTAGTGTCAAGAAAAACTTGAGTCGTCAAGACGGGATGTCTAATCCATTGAAGGCCTCGATTCTCATCAGCTATCTGGTTTTCCCCTTTCAGCCAGCAAATAAGGACAAGTCGCACCTCTGTCTCCTTTCGCACTGGGGAAAACAGTTTCTGATTCTCATTCGTTTGTTGCTATTGCATAAAAACTCATACCATAAGCATGTCAGCTATATTCATACACTTTAATCATATTGGCGTTTACCTCATGAATGAATTGAATAAATAAGTCATAACCTAAAAAAAAAAAAAAGTAGCACACACACGTCCCATGCTAACACCAGAGCGGTAAACGGAAACATCTAAAATCAAAACTAGCATATATAAAGTCTCTGTCGCTCACTCTGGGAGCTGATTGTCCATAGCATCCAAACTCTTCCTCTTCTCGCAAACCACATTACAATAAACATCTTTTTTTCATCATGAAGTTCATAACTAGTTAAGTCACAGAATAAACAATTTTTTTTTTTTTTTGAAGACCACTTCCTTTAACACCCACTTCATCTATTTATGTTTTCCGAAATAATTTCGTTTTGCTACCCTATCCACTCATAGGATAACAGAACACAGCAAATACTTCTCTTTTCTAAACAAAACCTTCACAGTGCGCTGAGGAAGTTCCAGTCGCTCCTAAACGGAAATACGGTTTCGGGTTGCTAATGAATAAACATTGAATGATAAATACCAGACTGCCAACAAAAACAGCTGGAGTCCCTCTTTGGCCTTCTGGGTAATTGCGTTGCCGGAATCACTGCAGAGACTGCCTAACCGGTTCAGCTCACCCAGCTTTAACAGTGCGCGCAGGTGAGCAGCAGTCAGGTAAACTTTTTCAAACGGCTTCCGGACGACTACCTTCAAGTTAGCCCGGTTGCACAAAAATTGTGTGACTGGACGGGAAACGGTCCGTCACAATTACATGTAGTAATTGACTTTAAAGATCTCCCCCTGGTTTTCAAATCACTGAATAATTTGTCTCCCTCCTACCTCTCTGACCTTCTCCATCTCTATGTCCCGTCTCGCAGCTTACGCTCATCCACTAATTCTCGTCTGCTTCGGCTTCCCACCGTTCGCCTGAAAACTTCAGGCCAACGATCTTTCTCTTACCAGGCACCTGCTCTGTGGAATGGTCTCCCTTCTTCTCTGTGTAACGTAGACTCTTTAGAGACTTTTAAAACCTCCCTAAAGACACATCTTTTCCCTCGGACTGATCAACGATATCCACTTATCACTGTGCGAGTGTTTGCTGGTGTTGACGGGCGCGTGTGTCTGTCTGCGTGTGTGTGTTTTTTTCGTGTGTGTGTGTGTGTGTGTGTGTGTGTGTTGGGTTTGCTCCTCCTGCCCCAGAGAGAGAGGAGGCTGTCAACAGTGGTGGGTCACAGCTGTCGGCCTTGGGCCTTCCTCTCCAGCTGTCCTCAGGTCTATGCCACCTGCTGGCTGACTGCTTCAGGTCAGCTTCTGATCAGGTCTATGCCACCTGTTGACTGACTGCTTTAGGTCAAGTTCTGATCAGGTCTATGTCACCTGCTGGCTGACTGCTTCAGGTCAGCTTCTGATCAGGTCTATGCCACCTGTTGACTGACTGCTTCAGGTCAGGTTCTGATCAGGTCTATGCCACCTGTTGACTGACTGCTCCAGGTCAGGTTCTGATCAGGTCTATGCCACCTGTTGGCTGACTGCTTTAGGTCAAGTTCTGATCAGGTCTATGTCACCTGCTGGCTGACTGCTTCAGGTCAGCTTCTGATCAGGTCTATGCCACCTGTTGACTGACTGCTTCAGGTCAGGTTCTGATCAGGTCTATACCACCTGCTGGCTGACTGCTTCAGGTCAGCTTCTGATCAGGTCTATGCCACCTGTTGACTGACTGACTGCTTCAGGTCAGGTTCTGATCAGGTCTATGCCACCTGTTGACTGACTGCTCCAGGTCAGGTTCTGATCAGGTCTATGCCACCTGTTGGCTGACTGCTTTAGGTCAAGTTCTGATCAGGTCTATGTCACCTGCTGGCTGACTGCTTCAGGTCAGGTTCTGATCAGGTCTATGCCACCTGTTGACTGACTGCTTCAGGTTCTGATCAGGTCTATGTCACCTGCTGGCTGACTGCTTTAGGTCAAGTTCTGATCAGGTCTATGCCACCTGCTGGCTGACTGCTTCAGGAAAGGTTCTGATCAGGTCTATGACACCTGTTGGCTGACCGCTTCAAGTCAGGTTCTGATGCCAGATGTTTCTTGCTCCAACTACTCTGGAACTGCTTGCCTGGCATGGAAGGGGGAGGGAGAAGGAAGCGGAGGTGGGAATGGGATGTCCGCCTTGAATGGTTCCAGTTCAAAGGGATACATTACCGTTGTTGTCGTACGCAATAGCGAGTGTTCTTTTCCAGGGTTCGAGACACCCCAGGTGTACCGTTCACCCAAATGTTCACTAACGGTTGACTAAAGAACCACGATTCCTGAAAGGAACGTCAACCAAGACTGCTTCATGAGTTTGACAACAGCGCCGCCATTTCAGCGGTTTGTGAAGTCCCTGATGCCTGTCTGGTTGACAGACTGTCAGGGGAACTGGACATCCAATGGAAATGTTACTATGGAAAGAAGCAGGTAGGTTTATAGGAAAGTAAAATAGGGGGTGGGAGGGGTAGATTATCTGGATACAGACAGTCACTTTCCAAGATATACAGAGTGAAAAAAAGGAGTGGTGTTGAGGATGGAGGTGAGAGTATTAGCAATCTGAAAGGAGACAACCTCTTCCCAAGACGAGTAGTGTGGCATAATAATGGATCAGGAATCACACACACACACACACACACACACACACACACACACACACACACACGCACGCACACGCACGCACGCACACACACACACACACACACACACACACACACACACCAGAGAGGCAGGCAGACAGACAGACAGACAAACAGAGACAGAGACACAGACAGACAGACAACAGACAGAGCAATCATGAGATGACACGATCATAATATGACAGAAAGTAGATTTATTTCCAGATCATTTGAAAACAAGGACCAAAGTCACAATGGACAATAAAGTTACCGACATGACAATCCCAAAAGATCAATAGAATGTGCCATCAAAGGAAGATTAATCAAGTTATGACAGAGAGGGGTTAGTTACCGCCGAGGACACAGGCAAACAGAGTACAGGACAAGACACAATGCATTTCGACCTATTGGGTCTTCTTTAGGCAAAAACAAACAACATTATGGACAGTGAAAACAAAGAACGAGAAACCACGTATCTTCTCATGTTCGTTGCACGATCAAAATGGCTGCCGGACCAGCCATTTTGATCGTGCGGCGAACATGATAAGTGGTTTCTCGTTCTTCGTTTTCACTATCCGAAATCTGTTTTTTTTTTGCCTGAAGAAGACCCAAGAGGTCGAAATGCATTGTGTCTTGTCCAGTACTCTTGTTTTCTGTGTCCTTGGTGGTAACCAGCCCCCTCTCTAAATTCTGCTTTATTTTCCGCCCTCAGTCACTCCATTTTGAAACCTAAAGTTATGACAATCAACAGATCAAAAGAGATGTCAAAGTAATGGTTATGAGAACAAATATAAATAAATCATAGTAGTATGCCAGAGAGAGAGAGAGAGAGAGAGAGAGAGAGAGAGAGAGAGAGAGAGAGAGAGATGCAGATAAAAGTGAGACTCAGTGTAAAAGCAACCAACTGAATGAGCAATAGCGATTTAAACAAAAACAATCACACAGAAAAACAGAGAAGAAGTGATAGGTAAATACTTTAAACGTCAGAATTAAAAAAAAAAAAAAACAACAACGAAAAAAGAGAAAACGCAAAATGAATCATAACGAGAGAGAGAGAGAGAGAGAGAGAGAGAGAGAGAGAGAGAGAGAGAGAGAGAGAGAGAGTTGAAAATCGAAAGAGAATTGAAGTAATAAGAAATGAAACTCTTGCAAAAATAGAAGTACTCACATTCAAAGATGTGTACCAAATTGACGCAATATGGATCAAAATCTCAGAGGAGCACCAACGTAGCAAAGTGAGTGAAAACAGCCAGATTCAAAAAAGGGGAGGTAATATGAGATAGGGCTTTTAAAAGAAATACTTATCTCCCTTTCTTACAGTGTCAGTTTTCAACTGTATTGTAGTCCATCCGACTACAGTGCCCCCTTGAAGCCTACTCCCTACCTCAACTCTAAGCAATAATTTGAATGTAGTTGGGAACTGATACTCATGTTAGCAGCAGCTGTCACTGTTAGTAAAACGAACTTAATTAAAAACAACAACAAACAACAACAACAAAACACACACACCACTGAAAATAAGGTAATAGAAACAACTATAATACTGTCAAGACCAACATTAGTGTCATTACCAGACACAAGGGAAAAAAAAAACTAGACGTTTCGTCAAATAACACGTAAACTATTATATGACGGGTAATTTGACAAACATGTCAAACATATCATTTCATTCGTTGTATAAGAATATCAAAATGACAAATCACAGGTCTGTCATAAACGATCAGCGCGAAGTCAGTAGATGTCCACAGGTCATCTAAGTGAAAGTTTCTCTGAAACATACTGACGTAGAGATCTACCATAAAGCAAAAATGGCGTTGACTTGACATAGACAGATAAAGGCAGCTTTGTGTCAAATCAAAATAATGTAGGATCCCCCGATTCCTCTTACAAGTGGCGCACAAAAATTGAAGAATCTCTTTGTGTCTAAATGCTATCAACTTTTTAGCAAAGCATTCGGGAAAACACACACACGCACACATGCGCGCGGGCTCGCGCGTGTACTTACAGAAAACTTTAAGGATCTAAACATGAAAAAATATATATATTTTGATTAACATTTGACTCTCGATTAGAAATATGTCACAAATATGTCAGAACGTATAATCCGTTTCTCTGCGGAAACAATATTTTCTTTTTTTGAAAATTTGCTTCAATTTCCGCATTCACTCACCTTGCTTTGAATAATGAGAAATGATGAGTGAGGAAGGGAGATATTAACAGAGAATAGCAGAAAGAAAGGAAGATATGAACGTGAGTTAGAAATGAAGCGATGAAGAAAGGAAAAAAAAGTGAACAGATAATGACAGGGTGATAGAAAGAAATGGACAGAAAATGGATGAAGAAAGGAAGATGTGAAAAAAACAAAAAACAAACTAAACTATCTATTAGGAAGGAGGAGGGAATAAACAGAGAACAGCAGAGAGGAGAAAAAGAAGTTAGGAAAAAAAAAAAAAAAAAAAAAAAAAAAAAAGGAAGAAGTAAACGAAGGCTAACAGAAAGAAAGGAAGAAAGTGAACAGGCAAGGACCACTATGAACGGAGAACGTAGGGGAGGAAGGAAAAATAAACAGAAATGGCAGGAATATATTAAGAAATAAAACAAGGACTACAGAAGGGAAGAAGTAAACAAAGAATGAATGAACGACTGGAAGGAAATAGCCAACAAAGAAAGACAGAGAGGTGAGAATAGTCAACATAGAATGACAGGCAGGAAAAGTATCAATGACCCGAAGACTGCTTGGAAAGGGAAAAGGAATAAAAGCGATGAGAGAGGGAAAAACTGACGAAATAAATCTGATGAAACCGGGGCGCCAATAGGCTGACATGGAATAAAGGCCGGCATCTGGCGAACACTGTGTAGTAGTAGTTTTTTCCAGAAGCTGCACACACACACACACACACACACACACACACACACGCACACACACACACACACACACACACACACACACACACACAGAGTCAGTCACACAGAGTCACACGCATAGTTTTGAGCTTCAGATTCACTATGAAAGCGATGGTGCACAAGGATTAGTTCACGCTCATTGTAACACGTCTTGTTGCTATAAGACCTGGTGTGTGTATACAATACATTTAGATGTATAAATAACACACTGATGTGTGTGCATACACAAGACAGCATACGCCTTCACGCACGCATACATAGCTATGTCTTTGTCCATATGTGTCTGTGTATATATGTATGTGTTTTATATCTACCCATTTTTTTCCATAGGTCTATTAGATTATGGAGCTACTAGCCTCTCCTCTCCCCTCCCCAACGTGTTTGACAAGAAGAAGAGACACTACGAAGTCTTTACGTATCAGGATGTGATCCATTATAGTTATGAGGCGACTTGTTTTCTTTTAGCATTTGATGTTCTTGTGCCCCAGCACTACGGCCATTCTGGTTTTTAAGGGAATGTGTGTAAACAGTGTGAAGTTAATTATATATCAGCATGTCTACAAATGTTAGTTTCAATTGAATTGAACTTGCTTATTGTGTGATATTATATCACATGAAATTGCCGTTTCCAGTTTTGCCGGACTCAACATGATTGAAATTGAAGTTATGAAATATGATGGTTTTCCCACTTCTGGTTTTAGGGGGTGAATCAGCTTGTCTGAAATATCATTATGCTGCATGTATCAGGACCCTGCTCTTTCAAGATTTTGTGAAGTTCTACTTGCTGTAGAACGTGTAGCTCCTGTACCTGGGTCATACCCATCATAGTTTCAAAGAGACTCGGCTTGCCTGAAATGCAATGTTTTCTTATTTATCAGGGATTTACCCATTCTAATTTGAAGAGGACTCAGCTCTTAATAATATGAAGATTACTGAGTCAGAATCGTAACTTAAAATACAAAAATCATTGTGTGTCAGTATCGTAATAGCTTTGCAGAATATTCAACTTGCGTTAAATGCGAGTTTCATTGTGTAATGTAAAAACTGCCCATTTTAGTTTTAACGGGATCGATGTGACGTTTGTTGTATATCCAGACAATGGTCTTTCTCGTCTTTAGGGTACTTGGCTTCCTTGAAGCATGAAGTTCATCAATCGTAAAGTCAAAATTTACAATGAAACTGCCCACCTCACCCATTCCAAGTCTAAGGCAAATGAGCTTCTTTCCCTGTAATGTTCTGCATAGATCAGGACTTCATCCATTCTAAGGGGGACTGGCTTGCTAATGTGAACTTTATTATGCAAGCAATGTACAAGGCGAACATGCACCCTGTTTCCAGAATATACCCGTATACAAAATGGCCTGGGCGACGGGTAGAAACCTACCAAGCCAATCTAAAATCCTTGAGGGCAAACTGGTCAATATTTTATGCATCTCTAGGCCATGTTTCGTCCCGTCCCTTATGTCACAGTAATAAGACGTTCAAGACGTAGACGACGCTCAGAATTGCATCTCTTATAGCCCCGAAACAGCAAAGTTAAAGCTGCCTTTGCCACCTGCATAGTTTGTGCAGCAAACAGCTAAACACAACATTCAGTTCTACTCCCTCCCCATCCCCCCTCTCTCTCTCTCTCTCTCTCTCTCTCTCTCTCTCTCTCTCTCTCTCTCTCTCTCGCGCGCGCACGCACACAGACAATGGTGAACAGACTTTTGAACAGGTGTCTGGAGATTTAGTGTTTAATGCCTTTGGAAAAAAGTTGATTGATGTTTGTCAGGTTTTCTTTTATTGCTCTATTCGAAACGGATGTCATTTTTTTTTTCAATCCAGAAGGAGTGTAACTTATATAGCACAAACAGAGTCAAGCCTGATTGACTATTTTTGTGCTTCCAACGATCTCTGTACACAAGATCTTTTTATGTCACTTGCTGTTGAAAACCGGATAGAATCCAAACACTTGCCTGTGTCCCTGAGCATGGACGCAATACGGACGAACCGAGAAAATACACTTGCTGTAAAAGTGAAAATGAAAAGCCGGTTTGGGTTTGAAATACAAAGAGGTTGTGACAAAGTGACCCCATATCTCTCTATTTATTTCTTCGTCCGCAGATATATTAGCTATTATGATCAGGGAAAATAAAATCATTAAGAGAATGTACATTAACCAAACTGAACACAAGCTCAGTTTGCAGATGGTACACAGTTGAGAAATGAAGGGGACAGAATATCATTTGAACATTCAATAGAGACCTTAAACGAATTTGCAAAAGTATCTGGGTTGTATACGAACATTGAAAAAACAAAGGCAGTTTGGCTAGGAAGCAAAGTGTTTCCAATGACTAGATATAAGCTCCACCTAAAACTATCTTGGAATCCAAATCAGTTTAAGATCCTTGGAATATGGTTCACCCCAGAACTATCACACTGCATAGAACTGAATTACAAGGACAAATTTCTTGAAATTATATCATTATTCAACGGCTGGAGTAAGAAAGTTGATATACCTGTTCGCAGAGTAGCCGTTTAAAAATCACTGATTCCCTCAAAATTGATATATCTTTGGATCTTGCTACCTAACCCACCAAACAGCTTTATGGATAAGCTTCAAAAGCAGTGTTTTCAATTCGTATGAAAAAAAAAGATAGGATAGTCCGAAAAAACAACATAAAAAATGTAAGGAATGGAGGATTAGGAATAATTCACTTAAATACATGACAATTGCATTGAAACTTACATGGATAAAAAAAACTTAAAGTTAGTGATACAAAAAACGTATCCTTTAGTAAAGGATCTTGAGAAATATGGCTATGCTTTGCCAGTCAACTTAAAAGAGATTAATGCCTTTTGGAATGACACTTTCCATGCATATGAAATTTTTGGTATAAAGTAAGTATTGAGGAACCTAGCGAATTCTTGGCTGAAAACTTTTTTTTACAATAAAAACATTAAACTAGATGGGAAAGCTATATGTTTCAAGGAATGGATAGCCAAAGGTACATATCGTATTATGGATTTGATAGACCAAGCAGGGTCATTCATGAGATATGAAGAATTCAAGCACAAGCATGCTGTTCAAACAAATGTTATGCTATATCTAGGTTGTGTACAATCTGTCAGAAAATATATTCGAGCTAAGAATGTCAGATTTACTAGCAATATACCTAAGAACACTAAAAAAAAAAGCTCTCAGTATCATATGGAGCATAAAGAAAGAAGCTCAATGTTATGATATCTTTAATGAAGGTAACTTTAATGAAGGTAACTCACAACCAAGGTGCTGTGGAAAATGGAACAATGAAGCAGTTAATGAATTGAACTGGAAAAATACATTTCTTCACACACACAAAAATACAAGAAATTATTTCTCTCGCTAGTGATTGGTTCATCCACTTTCACATGAGATGTGCGCATGAACACACTCAGGTGCCAGAACATACCAGGTGGAGGACGCGCCCAGCGATTTAGGACGATATTAAGTCAAGGCTCTAGTGAGTGTGTTTGAAAAAAAAAATTCTTCTCAGACAGACAAGGGATAACAGGTCAGTGAAACTGTTTTTCTCCTTTTCATACATTAAAAATAAATATAATTATTTAAGTCGAAAAAGCCCTTTAGTGGCTTCGATAAAACATCAGGTTGTTTGTCGCTTTCAGTTCAGCACCACACTGACAAGCCTTCCAGTGCCAGTCATGTCTAGTTCAGACCATGAGCCCAAACACAAGGGCAGCTCCCAGTCTGCTGATTCTTGTGACAACATAAGAAAGCTCATTATGAATTTGGATGGCAACAACAATTCGACTCTCTCAGAAGTCGAACTAATTCAGGCACTCTTGACCGCCATAAAGAGGGAGAAGCAGTAGGCACAGACAAAGATGTAGAGAGCCCCCAGCGCAAAAAAGCGCGCAATAAACACCCCACAGAATGCGATGTCCTTAGCCTTCTTGAGGACGAAGACTGATGAAGAGGAAGAAAATCTCCTGAAATCAGTGTTGCAAGACCAGACTCAAAAAGGGCAAAGCGGGGAATCATCTAACGCTGTCTTGGGATGATATGGAAAATGAGCACAGAACTAAGGAGACAGTGGGTGAGGTTTTGGATGAAAAACTGGCGGGGGTTGTAAACAAAAAATTCCAAGGCAAACTCTGATGAAGTTTTGAAGAAACGCTTTGAAACTTACAATAGACCCAAAAATTGCCCCGACATACTGACCGTATATCGAGAAGTGTGGATTCAGATCATACCTCATGCTCGAAACTTGGACCTGAAAAAATGTCACACATTCAACGCGCCATCACTAAAGCCGCCATTGCCGTGACGTGGATTGCGAATTGCCTGCTGTCGGTGGACACGCACAGCGCTTGTGCAGAAGAAGTTAGACAGTGCACAGACGCGATTGGCCGATTGGGCCATGCGAGCAGGGAAGTTTTTCTGCGCGCTGGCGAGTGGACATTAGGCCATCGTCAACAAAAACACCGCAAAAATCTGTGACGAATCTGTGCCAATCGCCGGCTCGTTGTTTGGTGATGATTTGCCTAACACGTTGAAAAACATCAAAGAAATGCAGACTGGGGGCTGTTTTTTTTGGGTCTGAGAAGCGTTTTGGTGGAAACCAACGGAACTGTGATGAGACAGAAGCCTTTTTAAAGGACAGAACCATTAAAACCCAGACACGCCCACAGGCCATTCAGGGTCCACGTGCAGAGACGATTCGCAACAACAGAAGGGGCAGACAGTAAATCAGGCCCACTAGCGCCTACTTTCAGTTGTGGAGGTGAGTGATTTTTTGGCTTTGTTACCAGAATTTACTACTCTTCTTGGAAGTGAAGCTGCCATGTTTCAAGCAGGCAGAATTAAGGAATTCCTGAATTCTTGTTGAAGATCACCTCTGATACAGATATTCTTAGTATTGTCTCAGGTGTAAAAATCCAGTCTGACTTTCACCCAGACATTCTGAGCAGACTGACAGTGTCCCATATAAACCCTTTCAATGAAAGTGAAAGTGCTATAATTGACAGTGAAATTTAAAAAAAAAAAAAAAAAAACTCTATGGGAGTGATAAGGACATGTGAGAAAGAAAGGTAAAGTCGTTTCTCCAGTTTTTACTGGGAAAAAAAAAAAGAAAGATGGATCCCACAGGATGATTTTAAACTTAAAGAGACTGAATGAAGAAGTCATCTGCCACTATTTTAAAATGGAAACACTGACCACTGCTTTATCACTTGTTCAGAGAGCTTGTTACATGAGCTCAGTTGACCTCTAAGATGCCTACTATCCCATAGCCATTCACTCAGATTTCTGGAAACTGGTCAAATTCATCTGGAGAGGTCAGCACTATGAATATACAGCCCTGCCTAATGGCCTTGCTTCAGCTCCTTGCTTGTTCACAAAAATGATAAAACTTGTGTGTTGCCCAAGCTAAGGATGAAAGGACATATCTCCACAGCTTTTCCTGATGACAATTTGTTGTGTGGTTTTACCCAAGCAGGGTGCATGAGAAATGTCACCGACACTGTGATCGCTCTTCAAAAGTTAGGTTTCCTGATACACCCAACAAAGTCAGAGCTGAAACCATCCAAACAAATTCAGTATCTGGGTGTGATCACTGACTCAGAATCAATGACAGTCAGACTCACTCCTGAGAGAAAAAGAAGTCTTTGTGATAGTTGTATGGGCTTGCTGCGTAAAAAGTTGATTTTGATTTTTTTTTTAAATAGCATAATTATAAGCTTTTAATTGAGAACTGCGATTTGTGTACAAATCTTAGGATTTTCTCATTTTGGGTAAACTTGAAGAGCGATCATTATACATAATTGGAACAAGAACGTGGCAGCTAAAATTCAACCGTCGTTTCGTTAGACAGTTGATGTCGATTCCTATGCTTTTGTATAGAAAATTCTAGCGTTCTCTCTCTCTCTCTCTCTCTCTCTCTCTCTCTCTCTCTCTCTCTCTCTCTCTCTCTCTCTGATTATTGATTCAGAAAAAGACAACACTCCAAAACAGTGAGAAGGTGAATGTGTGACACTGACAGTGTAGACACAATGTTTTGCATGGTTTGTACTGTGTATGCTAGATAGAATTTGCTGTTCATTTTGAAAATTGGTGCTACTTTGTGAATTGTTCATGTAAGATAAGAAAAAAAAAAAAGAAAGAGATGGTTATGGAGGGAAACAGAAAAGCTATATTTTTTTTTCTGAGGTAGATTAATATTTTAATTGGGTTTTGGACATAGAAAGGCGAGGCAAAACATATTCTCGATGGTGAATAGTACAATCAAATACGCTGATGGAACAGTACTCTCAGGTTTTTCAGAGGATTGAAGGCACTGATATAATCACGGACTCTATCGTTTGTGGTTTTGCCAAATGTTTTTTTTTCTGTCCCAACCTCTGCGCCACCTCAGAGGCAGTGCACACACACCGCTCATTCCGACACCCTGTCCACAGCCACAGCCTGGTCAGCCCCGCCGCAGCCTCGGCACCGACAATCACAGGGAGCAGTCAATGTCAAGTCGTCAAGAGGCAACCCACTGGAGAAGACACTGCACTGCTGCCGAGTCACTTCGGTGGTGTTCAGTGGCGCCTGTTCTGATCCATTTCGGTCTGAGACTACATGACAGGGCTGTACTCTACGCTTCCTTTCATAAGATATCTTGGCGTCAACCAGGCCCGAGAGATACAGGCACCTGCAGTGTTGGTCAGGAAATTTGAGCAACACTCTCAGAAACGCATCCATTAAGTGGATGAAACTCGACTGTGTGGTCCCAGTCTACCCAACTGAGCCCACAGCAAACTCAACTCAGGAGCCGGTCGGGACAGAAAAACCCACATGACTCTGATGGATTCGAACCCACGACCTTCCAGCCAGGAGTCCGCGACACTAACCACTTCGCCACGGCGGCTGGTTTGCCAAATGGTTTTCCCTAATACTGATTTAACTCGGAAATAAAGTTGATTATTCACGTAAAAAAAGAAACTGGTCTGGAATGACAGTAAAGTACATGTGTTTTTTTAGATTCTCTCCGATCACGGGACTCCAAAGAAGAGTTGTCACGTACATTAGCTGACACTGACAGTGATGTCAATGGTGCAGGTGGCTTGTCCGTAGAGTGCCTACGTCAGTGGCAAATTGCAAGAATAAAACAGTGCTTTCTGGTAACAACCAGAAGAAAGAGGCGGAATGGGTTAACAAGAATTGTCACCAAAGCAAAAAAGATGCAAAGACAAAGTTGTTGAAATTTAGACGCAGAAGATCAGAACCAAAGTGACAGGATTACTTTGAGAGCAAACTGTTGTACCAAGCTTTAATCAAAGAAAAAGAGAAAAGCATTTAAGAAAATGAAAGCAAATGCCCTCATGAATCATTTAGGTAACCCAAAGCTTTTACTTGAAAGAAGTCAATTCATGTTTGCATCTGAAATCCAAGGAAGTCTGCAGTGACAAAGTTACAAACGACAAATGGTTTGATCATTTCAGTGAAGTGTTCAAATCGAACCAATGCGCTTCAAATGAATCTAATGTTCATCATTCTATCAATTTTTGCCACACTTCTAGAAATCGTCTTACTCGATCAAGCCATAACTGAAAGTGAGGTTCGAAGAGCATCACGACGCTTAAAATCTGGCAAAGCTTTCGGCTTAGATAAAATCCTGGCAGAAATGCTGAAGTTAGCAGAAGAGGTAGTATGTGAGTTTCTCACAAAACTATTCAATTCAGTGTTTTGGTCGGGCACCTTTCAAGACATGTGGCGAGAAGTCATCATTGTATCCATTTTCAAGAAAAGTGATCGTGAAAACCTGTCCAACTGCAAGAGAGTATCACTCCTGAGCTTGACTGGAAAATGTTATACATCTCTTTTGAACAATTGTATACATTTCTGGTTGGAAGACAACAAATTGTCAGAATCACAGGCGGGCTTCAGAAGAGGATCGATACTTTACCACGGATCATATTTTTACCTTATACTTCGAAATCCAGAAATACTTGAGCAAACCCGGAAAACTGTATGTATGTTTCGTCGATCTAAAAAGGGCGTATGACTCAGCTCAACGTGCAATCTTATTGAGAGCCTGGTCAAATCTGGCATATCGTGTACATTAACCAAAGCGGTAATGGCGATGTACAAGTCTTCAAAAGCACTTCACGGACTGTTTCGATTGCCCACAAGGTTTGAGACAGGGATGCGTTGCAAGTACAACATTTTTCTCCGTAGTCATCAATCGGTTATCAGAACAATTGTCGGTAGAGGGAAAGCATGGTGTACAACTTTATACTGGTCGTGTTGACCTATTCATTCTCATGTTTGCAGATGATCTTGCGCTGCTGTAAAGTTCGCCATCTGGCTTACAGAACAGCATAATAATATTTGTTTAGTTAAGGCCTGGTTTGATCTCAAACTTGAAATAAATTGATGGTTTTAAGGAAGGGAAGTTTTTTTTTGAGACATGAGAACTGGTACATTGGAACAGAACAACTCGAAGTCGTTAACAGCTCTGAATAATTATCTTGGCTTTACTTTCACAACAACTATGAGCGCTTATCAAGTAGGAAAACGCTAAGCGATCAAAGGTAAACAAATAACTACCGACATTATCCGATCTCTAAGGCGAATTGATGACAGCACTACGAGAGAAACGTTTTTCAAACTGTTCGACACAGTGGTTCAACTGACTCTTTCATACGCTTCGGAAATCTGAGGACCGTTGCAGGACAATTATCAAGTAGAAAAGGTCCATTTATATGCCAGCAAAAAGTTCTTGAATGTGCCTGAGCACTCACCATCACCCCATGGTCTACGGTAACCCCCTTCAAGTGAACTGTTGCATTAGAGCTGTGAAATACTGGCTACGTGTTATACAACTGGACACAGACCGCCTGCCCCAAGCAAGCTTATGGTCCACTAAATAGGCTGGATGACCAACGGAAAAATCAACTGGGTCGCAAAAATTAGGATATTTTTACAGACATTGGGTTTCAATTTTGTTTGGTTTAACCAAAGTGTGGAAAATGATTTAATGTTTCCGTCTGTTTTTAAACAAATAATTACAGACGTACCAAACAATAGTGGTTTGCAGACATTAGCGACAGTAGATGTTTCACCTTGTGTACATCATTCAAAACAATGCTTATACCAGAAAATTACTTTTCTGAAGTTAAGATAAAACGCTTCAGAGAATCCGTGACGAGGTTCAGATTAGGGGTGAGCGACGACTAAACTCTCACAGAGATCGTTTCATGGGGGATACTTCTGCAGGAATGAATGACTGTCCATTCTGTACAGATGAACTAGACGACGAAAAAAAGCATGTTTTGTTTGAGTGTCCTCAGTGCAACAATACTCGCCCAAATATTTCCAAAACTAATCCGCCTCATTTCGAAAACCAGTATCTGATAGATTATTGCTTTCAGTATGACTTCTTCCCTCTTGAAATGATTTGTAATGTCACTCACCCTGTGACAGAGGCCATAGTGCCATAAGTCATGAAATGTTAGAGTTCCATTTCGAGTTCAAGTTCTCTCTCTCTCTCTCTCTCTCTCTCTCTCTCTCTCTCTCTCTATATATATATATATATATATATATATATATAAAAATAAATTCCAAGGATAAGTAACCGAGCACCATTCCAGCAACTTACAGAGCAGCTTGGTGTTGCAATGACTGCAAGAAATATTCAATTATAAACAAAGCTTGCTCTTATGTCTTAAACTGAAGAAATACGGGGAGATAAGCATTCATATCTGCAGTGGTAGATGATTCTGCCTAACTAACAGTATGTGCTTGAGTGGGTGAATGGGGAATAACAAAATGCTTCTCAAAATGAGCCTTCAGCAAGCTTATAGTCTCCAAGGGGAGACAATCTCCAATGGGGAGGAAACTCACTAACATATAACTGCTAGTCAGATACTGGTATTTCGAAACCTGATTGTTTTCTCTCCTCAGTGACCGCGGAAAGTAGTAAATCAACTCCTCTGCCTTTTCGGTATTAAGAAGAATGCTATCCCAGAAAAAGGCTGCTGTGCAATACCAAAGTATGTTTGTAAAGTTTTCAAAAAATCAACCAAAGGAGCCACCTAAAAAGCAAAAGAAAACATGAAAGAGCAAAACCAGCAGCTGCATTTTCTTGTGAAAAGTAGAAAATATAAAAAAGATAACCTCTTAAGACACAAGTGCTGAGGGCCAGTTCTTGGAATGAATCCACAAGGGACTAAATTGCAATAATCTAATAAATTTCAAGGATACGTAACCGGGCACCATTCCAGCAACACACAGAGCAGCTTGGTGTTGCAATGACTGCAAGAAATATTCAATTATAAACAAAGCTTGCTCTTATGTCTTAGATTAAAGAAAGAGGAGGAGATAAGCGTTCTTATCTGCAGTGGTAATATTCTGCCTAACTAACAGTATGTGCTTGAGTGGGTGAATGGGGAATAATAAATACTTCACAAAATGAGACTTCAGCAAGCTTATAGTCTCCAAGGGGGAGACAATCTCCAATGGGGAGGAAACTCACTAACATATAACTCCTGGCACCTTTGGTTGTTTTCTTGAAAACTCAACAAACATACTATGGTATTGCACACCAGCCTTTTTCTGGGATAGCATTCTTCTTAACACCGAAAAGGCAGAGTAGTCAAGTTACCACTTTCCATGGTCACTGATGAGAAACAATCAGGTTTCGAAATACCGGTATCTGACCAGGAGTTATATGTTAGTGAGTTTCCTCCAGATTGGAGATTGTCTCCCCCTTCGAGACTATAAGCTTGCTGAAGGCTTATTTTGAGAAGCATTTATTTCACCCACTCAAGCTCATACTGTTAGTTAGGCAGAATTATCTACCACTGCAGATATGAATGCTTATCTCCCCCTATTTCTACAATCTAAGACATAAGAGCAAGCTTTGTTTATAATTCAATATATATATATATATATATAAAACAATAAATTCCAAGGATAAGTACCGAGCACCATTCCAGCAACTTACAGAGCAGCTAGGTGTTTCAATGACTGCAAGAAATATTGAATTATAAACAAAGCTTGCTCTTATGTCTCAGATTGTAGAAATAGGGGGGTGGGGCGGTGATAAG
>JADBJO010014086.1:12500-17500 GCA_016801955.1 Conus betulinus | reverse complement strand
AAGTTTTCTTCGACTTGCTGAGGGCCAGTTCTTGGAATGAATCCGCAAGGGACTACATTATAACTGACTAATAAATTCAAAGGATGAATAACCGAGCACCATTCCAGCAACTTACAGAGCAGCTGGTTTTATAATTAGATATTTCTTGCAGTCTTTGCAACACCAAGCTGCTCTGTGGTTTGCTGGAATGGTGCTCGGTTATTTATCCTTGGAATTTATTAGTCAATTATAATTTAGTCCCTTGCGGATTCATTCCAGAACTGGCCCTCAGCACTTGTGTCTTAAGAGGTTATCTTTTTATATTTTCTACTTTTCACAAGAAAATGTAACTTGTTTTGCTCTTTCATGATTTTCTTTTGCTTCTGGGTGGCATCTTTGGTTGTTGTTTTTTTTTTTGAAAACTCAAGAACATACTATGGTATTGCACACCAGCCTTTTTCTGGGATAGCATTCTTCTTAAAACCGAAAAGGTAAAGGAGTTAAGTTACCACTTTCCGCGCGTCACTGAGGAGAAACAATCAGGTTTCGAAATACCGGTATCTGACCAGGAGTTATATGTTAGTGAGTTTCCTCCCCATTGAAGAGTGTCTCCTCCTTGGAGACCATAAGCTTGCTGAAGACTCATTTGAGAAGCATTTATTATTCCCCACTCACCCTCCAAAGCACATACTGTTAGTTAGGCAGAATTAACTGCCACTGCAGATATGAATGCTTATTTCCCCTTGTTTCTTCACTCTAAGACATAAGAGCAAGTTTTGTTTTATAATTAAATATTTCGTGCAGTCTTTGCAACACCAAGCTGCTCTGTAAGTTGCTGGAATGGTGCTCGGTTATTTATCCTTGGAATTTATTAGTCATATTATATATATATATATATATACACACACACACACACATACGCGCGCGCGCGTATGAATGACATGTAACAGTGGGTAGAAACCAATCGCTTCAAATTTTCTGTAGCATAAATTCAGTGAATATCCATGTTCAACTTTTGACTTTTTTTCATATGCTAAACTTCGATTCGGAAATTTTCATATTCAGTTGTTGGTGGCGTTGATGTTGATGCCTAATTTTATTCACTACAAATCAGAATGTTGAAGACAAACCCAGCAACTGAAACATTCTGTCTAAAAGAAAACTATGGCTTTATCATCAAGGGCTCAGCAATAATTTACTTCCACAAACTGTACCTAAATCTCTACCCTGAGCCTAACAACTGTGTGAAAGGTGTCGTTTTCATATAGTTTAAAGCAACATTTTCCAGCAAAGAAAGTAATTTGCACATTTTCTAACACATAACACAAGTAGAGATTGACGATGGATTTTTTTCAGTCTTCCAAAACATTAAATCAGTCCACCAAGAAAATCGTCGTTCGTTTTGTCATTTGCTCCTTCAGAAAAAAAAAACACAAAAAAAACCCCACATCAGCACACATACAAAACTTACAATGCAGAACTACGTCTCAATTTTCTTTTTGAAAAAAAAAACCCACTGAGTTCTGAAATCGGATGGTGACATTGCTCTTGACACTTTCTGTTTCACTTCTGCGAGTCACCAGTCTTCAAGCACATTTCCCATGACAGCTTCATCCACCCTGCAAATCCTACTGCCCTTGCTGCTGAAATGTAATCATCAGCCTAAATGTGATCTCTCTTGATTCCCATTCTGCTGTTGAGGCCTTTGGCTGCCGTAACTCCAACCATGTTTTGCTCTTGTGAATTAATCAACTGCCCATTTTTGTTCTTTTTTTTCTGATCGTAGGCCAAAAACAAAAAACCACAAAAAGGAAAACTCTCAATTGTGCAGAATTGGAAACAGAAACTGGAATAAACTAGAGAAGTCTGGCCAGACTTAGGAGTTCCTCCTACGTTTCAGTCTACGATGCTTTATTGCATGATGAACCAAAGCTGGTTTCATAAAGAACGCACACACATGGCTAAGAGAGATTTTTGATGATTAGACCAACTCCATTCAGTCACGTTTCGTTACAGTTTGGGATAGACTGGAAACGCAACTAGCTGACGCACGTGATTTCTGTCAGTTACAGTGTGTTACTGTTTGGAAAAATCTGATGAAACAGTAAACGGATGTAAACTGACTTCTATCAGTTTTTACTCTATACCGATGACTAGACTCAGAAAGAAGTCAACTGGTACAAGCAGACAGTATGTTCTACTCTATTGACAACCAGTATAATTTCATAAAGCTCAGTAATAATGACATGTGCCGCTTTGAGGAAAATCTCAAACTAAAGCAAAACACACACACACACACACACACACACACACACACACACACACACACACACATGCTTGCATACATAAGCACTCTCCATATATACACTGACAGGCACACACACACACACACACACACACACACACACACACACACACACACACACACACACAGATATGCGCACACAGACATCTGTCTGCATGAGCACCAGCATGCCTTCAAACACACACACATTTTGACACATACACAAGTCACTCTGCCTCTGCCTCACACCACCCACTGTTTGTCCCCCATCTTCTCCTTCCCTGTCACAAATTCGTACTCACATGTTTCAGAACGCCTCGCCCTCTGTGCTCGTCTGTCCATACCAAAACAAAGAAAAAAAAATGACATGGTAATGTTTCATCAGGCATTGTGATTTATAATGTGCCACAGTTGAAAAAGACAGGCTGACAGTAGTATATCCAAGCAGTTATCCTTAATAAATACATAAACTCATTCTAGATAAATAACACTAGCAATAATTATCTTGACAAGAATGGGTCTTACTTTTGCATTCCAGCAACAAGAATCTTTCCGTTTGCAGATTTAAACAGAGATTTGTTTCATTTCTTATGTCTGACAATGCCAGTCAGAGCGTACAACTTGTATGCTGATTGGTAATGCACTTCCAAACGTCCACGATGCAGTTTGACAATAGTCGTTGGATATTTGAAGTTCTACAATTTTAAGATAAGTGGCCCCCCTTTTTCCCATTCTTTGGTAGCCTATAGGCGTTCACAAACATCTCTATCCAGCTCACAAACTTTACTATATCTTAGTTTGCAAAGCTCCACTCTCAAAATCCATTACTTTAAGAAATGTTATCAAAGAACATATGTGGCCCACTTTTATAGTTACTACGCATAAGCTAAGATAACATTGTACCTTTTGTATAACTGCTACAACCAGTATTTTTCATCCATCTTATAACTAAAAACATCCTTCCTTCCACTGAACTGGTCTCCTGAGCATTAATAGTATTCAGGCGGCATGTACATTATAGTGCAATGCAACATAACATGGTAAACATGGAGTTTTACGAAATTGAGGAAGAAGTGAGGTCAACAATAAACAGTAAACAAGTAGGGTAACTTTTACTCCCATAAGAAACCCTAACACAGAGTAACTTTTATTCAAGACTGGCACCAAATGGACGAAGAGAATATCTCAATATGTCCTGTATCTCCAATTGGAAACTGAACGATTAAAGACAGAACCATCTTATCCTGTCAAGCAGCATCGACACTGGCTGTCCGAAAGAAGTGAAGAACGCCAGCTTTGCCGATCCTTCCGTCATGCCTGAAAAGAATGAAGAAATCTGGGAGACAGAAAAAGAAGGTAGAAAGACCAACAACAAGTGAAATGAAAATAAAACAGTAGCTCCCAGATAGACGTGGAGAATTACAGAACGACTTACCGCAGAGAAGAAATCCCCCGAAGTCCTCTCAAAAGTTTCTGTCGTACATTGGGATCAGCACTGGTTATCGAGTGATAACCGGCAGCTTTATCGTCCTGAAATGTATAGAATGATTTCTATCATCTGTTAGGGTCCTCTGGTCATCCTGAGGCAACAGATCTGTGCATTTCATCATATGACCAAACTAAACTACCTTATTTATCTTCACGTCCTATCTGATTTTTGTTTATTTAGATAATTCCCATCACAGCCAAATCTCCTTTCCTTCATTTCTTTCCAAACGATCTCTCTACACAACGTCCTAAAGTATCAATCATCTGGTCTGTCTTTAATCATGTTCTTAGGTCTTGGTTGGCACCAAGAAAACGTTCTTTCAAAATCAGTCTTTCTTGCAGTGTAACCCTTGTTGTGAGTGAGTGAACGAGTGAGTGTGTGTGTGTGTGTGTGTGTGTGTGTGTGTGTGTGTGTGTGTGTGTGTGTGTGTGTGTGTGTGTGCGTGCGTGTGTGCATGCGTGCGTATGGTCGTGCGCGTGCGCGCGCGCGAGCGTCTGTGTGTGTGTGTGTGTGTGTGTGTGTGTGTGTGTGCTGTGTGTGTGTGTGTGTGCGCGTGCACGTGTGTGTGTGTGTGCGCGTGCACGTGTGTGTGTGTGTGTGTGTGTGTGTGTGTGTGTGTGTGTGTGTGTGTGTGTGTGTGCGTGTGCGTGGGTGGGCATGCGTATGTGTGTGCATAAGTGTGTGTGTGTGTGTGTGTGTGTGTGTGTGTGTGTGTGTGTGTGCTAAAATGTCGCTAGCGGGTAAATCCATTGTGGAGTCACTGGCAAGTCATGGGTTGCAAGCACTGGACACAAACATCAGTTTTCTGCGGTATGTCAGTGGCATCTGAAAAAAAACTGCACAAAGGGAACAAAGATTTCTTGATGTCACCCTAGTTTTCAATAAATCCAGTGAAGATAATTCCAATGGCTGCATTTCCACCATGAACTGTCACAGTCGATGTGCCACCCACTTTCGTTCAAAGGATGGACTTTGTCATGATGGGAAGTGTATTGCTTCTTGATGGCTTTATTTCATATGGGTCTATAAACAATTGAGCTCAGCTGCCAGAGCAGTGACATTGGGGAATTCCGTTAAATTGCACAAATCCTAAACGACCGCCACATACTAAAGGTGAATGCACCTTTTTTTTTTTTCAGTCAACTTGCAACAAAGTGTGATAACGTTTTCTATCTAACCTTTATCTGATTTGTTAAGTCAGTGTTGTGAACGCGAATCAAAACTGGGTTCAAAGGTCATTTTCAAGGC
>JADBJO010014086.1:0-7500 GCA_016801955.1 Conus betulinus | reverse complement strand
TTCTCAATTCATTTGGATCGAGCGACGATTTTTTCAGAAGAGGTTTCACAATGACAGTTTTGAAATCATCAGGGACTGAACCACTCGAGAAGGACTTGTTGAAAATATTTGTAATGACAAGTAGTAGGGTCCCAGTTTTCATGAAGAAGAGAAACCGGGATAGGATCAAGTTCACATGATGCTTTTCAGTTTCTGGAGAATCTCTCTTTCACAAACTTAGGGATAACTGGTTTAAACTTGGACAAAGTTGGACCAAAATAAGTGGGGATAACTAGTGAAGGGTTTGAGCATACAAATGCATTACAGATAGTGACTATTTTGTCTCGGAAAAAAAATTCAGAAAGATATCAGGCAGTTTTGAGGGATCTACGTTTGTGGGGAATACAGCAGTCTTTGTTTTGCCCAAAATTGATTCATGTTGCGGTGGAGAGTTCCTAACACGTCTTGCTAGCTAAGATCTGTGTCGAGAACAAACTAGTTTAGCTTTTTTAATTAAGCCTGCGATGTTCTCTTTCATAAAGTTGTAAATTTCCTTATGAACAGCGAGACCAGTGGAGTGCCAACGCTTTTCTGCCTTGCAGCGTTCACGTTTGAACCCCGACAGTTGTTGGGCGACTGTGTTGCACATAGGCGTGGCTTTGTCTTCCCTGGTGTCTGCTGATGGAGGGGGGCGTGTCTGTCGAGCAAGTTGCGCAGGGGAAAGTTCAGATCAGATAGAGAGACATATCAGGCGTTATCATGCAGTCTAATTCAGATAGGGGATACCTGTAGGGAGTCATTTGTTGGCAGTCATTTATTGGGTACCTTTTAAAATTTATGTGTGAACTGGTGAACTGTAAATGCCTGGGGTTATCAACTAGGGCATTCAAATGATTAGGCATAAAAATATTCTCAACGACAACAACAACAACAACAACAATTACTAATGAATGATGATAATGATGTTAATAGAATTTCTGCTACTACTGCTACTACTACTACTACTACTACTACTACTACTACTACTACTACTACTACAGATAGAAACTATTTAACAGGTAATTTTCTTAAATATTTACCACAAGCGAGAAAATAAAAGTTAAAAAAATAAATCAGAATTATGCTGACGCTCACCAGTTTACCATCATCACTGGACCACACCATGACAACAGCGCAGATCATCATAAAGAACAGGATCCAGGGGACAATTGATTTTATTCATCTTTGGCTGCGTGACTCTGTAACAATGTAAATTATTGCTCCTTATGATTTTCTGTTCATAATTTAATAATGTAAGGATTATCTGCCAAGAAACTGTCTTATGCATGAACCTTCTGATGTTGGCGCTTGGGACTGTCTTGTATATGCCTGATGTGCTAATGTTATACTTAAAGATGCTGTCAGCTTTCCCTAAGATGTGATTGTTACAGAAACAGAATACACAGATTCTGACATTTTCCCATGTAATTATACACATTTTCTATGCCATTTGTGTGAACCAGTGTTGAAGTTATGTTTACTGTTTCTGTAAATAATGTCATATTTGACTTTGAATTTGACACAGTAATAATAACAACAGTAGCCAGTTTTTTTTACAACAAGCATTGAATTGGTTCTCTTGTCTGTATCTCTCAGAGAAATACATGATTTTTTTGCAATTTAATTTTGCGCAATGATAACAAAAATAGCTTAGTTTCTGAGAAAAAAGCTCTTGGTATGTTCTCCTGTCTGTCTGTTTGAGATGGAATAGGATTTTACAATGAAATCTCTCACGATGATATACTTAGAATTTTAACCACTTGACCAGAGAGTAAAGGAAGTAGCATAAGAGTTCTAAGTGTGAGTTTCAGAAAGCTGAGCTGTTCTGCATCTGGCCACTGTGCCAAAATATCAATGACTTTCTGCATCTCATGTATCACAATATTTTGGGAGTGATGGTCTCTTGATGAACACACCTTTGACAATTTACAGACCACACTAAAAGGTGTTGACCTATTAATTCTGCTTTGTCAGGGCAAAGGAATGCTGAAACAGCTCTCCGACCTAGGTTTACTGTGCTATAACAAGCACTTGCAGCATACAATTCTGCTCAAACGTTTGCCACTTGTACATGAGTAAAAGTAGTGCTTTTATTTATGCTTACAAATTTCTGCCATTTTTGAATCTAGGTGTTGTAGGACTTACGGTTGCTGGGTCTCCATGAATCCATGAACTGGAGCAACTGAATCTTATGATAAACCAAGACTTAAGAACTGTTTGCCGATGTCTTCCAAACAAGCAGGTTTAGCTGACGTTTCTAAAGGAGAGGATTAACTGCTCTGAGGTCACTGGATAGGTGAAGAAGTCAGCGTCTGCACCTGAGTTCTACTGGTGAACAGCAGAGATATTGAAGAACAGCAAAGCACAGTTGTGTCGGCCAGCTGGGTACCTCTTCATGGCTTCTCTGGATCTTCTGCGGCACCGGATCAACTGCTTCAGCTTCTGCACCCAGATTGTACGAAATATATCTTCGCATTTGAAAGTTCAACCTGGAAGCAAAGAGGTCAATTGCTGGAGAAGCTCTGAGCTGTGCAAGGCAGACTGCAAAGCTTACTCATCAAGTGTCTACTCTGCATCAGTGTTCTGACGTCTGGATTCCTAATCAGCTGCGCTGTCCTGCTTCCATGGAAAATGTGCTGCAGTGATCCAGGTATTCTTAGCTATGCACCATGACCAAACTGTAAATGTGATGTCATTACAAGCATTACAGTGGCTTGTTCCCATGCGACTCACACAGCTGACCGCTGTTATATTGTCTATCATTGTCCAGACGTGTTCGTTTTCCAGCTTTACCTGAAATGACTGCAAAGCATGTGAAACAGGAGGAAACAAACGAGGAGCTGATCATAGGCCATTGGGTAAAGCATTGAATTCATAGAGTTGATCTCTTCAGTGTAATCTGAAAAGTGTCCTGTGCTGTACATGGAGTGCTACACTATAATAGGCATCCTTTAGATCAATTTAGGCCATAGAGCACCTTTAGTTATCAGAGTCAGGGCTGTTTTCAGAGTATCCATTTTGAAATGTGGATAATTGACTTCTAACTTGAGTCTTTTTCAGATCTAAGATCATGCAGTAAGATCAATCTTTCCCTTCTCTGGTAAAAAACTGGAAAAAAAAAAAACTCCACCAGGGCAATGCTCATGAGAGGAAATGCCTTTCCTGGCTATCAACTTTTGAACTTCTGAAGCAATGGTCTTGCACTCTTTCTGATTTGTGATATTTGCTTTCTTTGCAAGATAACCTGGGTAAGTGGTCTAAAGGTCAGTCAAATGCAACCTTAACCCCTGCTATCATGCTTCAAGTCTCTGGGTCTTAAGTGATTCTAGAAATGCATCTTCAAACTGTATTAATCTCCCAGCATTAAATTCATGTGTCTGTGGTTTTAAGATTGAACCAAGGTCACCTCTTCTATTGTTAACTGGGATTCTGATGTCCCCGTTTCTGCTGGAACAACTGCTGTCTTTTGTTTGGTCTATCCCTTTGGCCCTAAAAATGAACATGTGCGCAACCTGACTCAGTGGTAAGAACCACTCGCTTGTCCACGATAGTTGTGGGCGTTTCCACGGTATCTGCGCTCATTGCCAACACGGGAGCTAATGCGGTTCGTTTCACGCTCATCTTTGAGTGTCGCAGACAAACTGTCAACCAACAAACTGTCTGTGATCGGAACTGACCATCACAAATCCACGAAAATTGTTTGTTTACATGTGATCGGATGCCACTGCGTCTGCATAACAAAATCTCGCGTGAAACATGACCCAAGATAGCCACAGCATTGGTGCAATGCTTCACGACTTCAGAACTGACCTCTGAACTGGACAAGCCGCCATCAAGTTATCCTTTCACAGCGCGCATGCACGCAGTCGTCGCCTTGATAACAGACCTTTGGATATGCTGCTTTTTCAGGTCGCTTTTGATGGCCTCAGACGGTAATTTCGACCATATTTCGTTATTTACTATCGGGACAATTCATTTCTGACATTGGCCAGTCTGTTGTAGGCTTCAAATTTCTTCTTCTGCAGATTTGGGCTGTCTTTGTTCGTGAAACGACGATTAATATTTTCTGCCGGTTCCTCACTTCTTCACTTACACTGTAATTCAATTTCAATTTATTACACTGTCAGGCAGGTGTGACATGCTTGTTAGGTCCAAGCTTAGACCACAGGCCACTCAGTCAACCTCACCAGGGTGCAGACCTTGGGGGACAAAAAAATGCAAGACGTGCCCATTCATAGACACTTCAACTACAGTCGTGGGACCCACTGGCACATTCATGGTGAGGTCCAGTTTCAACTGCCAGTCTAGGGACTTGGTGTACGTCGTGACCTGCACCCTCTGCTCCAAGCTGTATATTGGGGAGACCTACCGCTCATTGGCCGACCGCTTTCAGAGCACCCAGATCGATGAAGCTGGGCCACAACAACCAAGTCGGCCAACATTTTGTTGGCCCGTATCACAACTTCAGTCATGCAAAAATATTAGCAGTGTGGCAGAACCCCAGAGACCGTATGTACAGAAAGTACATGGAGAGCCTTGTCATCAGCCGCTTGGGCACCACACAGCCAGCTGGGATGAACATCAGAGTCACTGACGTCTAGCTGAGCCAGGGCCCTTCTGCCTTAATCTCTCTGTCCTGTCCCTCTTTAGCCCGTTCCTTGTTCTTTCAGTAGGCTAAATAGTGAATATTTCCATTTATTCCCCTCCTCCTCGCCCCCCTTTTTTTTGTGTGTGTGTGGGGGGGTGCCCCAGCCAGGTGTGTGTGTGTGTGTGTGTGTGGTGGGGTGGGGTGGGGTGGGGGTGTCGTGGGTGTGGTGTGGGGTGTGTGTGTGTGTGGGGGGGGGGGGGGGCAGGGGGGTGCGCGCATGTTGGTGTTTTTGTGTGAAACTGTGGTGTGTGTGTGTGTGTGTGTGTGTGTGCTCAATACACCTGAACAGTGGTCAGTGAGTTTGTTTTTTTTTTTCCAACTTAATGATTAGATGTTCTCACCCAATTTCACATGGGCTTTCCTGTCTACACTGTCCTCTTCTCTTCACTTTGACAACGGGCCTGTGGCTTGAAACGTCAGTATCCTATCTCCAAGGGGTTCAACTACCACCAAAAGTTTTTTTTTATAAACTTTATTATTATTTCATTTATTAGAAATGAGTTACCTTTTTTTCGGTTTGAATGAATTTGAGTGAGAGTTCAATGTATGCCGAGGAAAGGTTGTTTTCTTTTTGTTGGATATACACACACATACCCAAACAAACAAAAATCACTAAGCACAATCCTCAGAGTTCTTACAAACTACAAGCACATACAGGCAACCAAAACACACCTGCTCACTCCACTCACACCCCCTCCCTCACCACCCACCCACACCCCCACTTTCTCTCTTCTTATCAATTAATAATACTTGAACAATATACATGATTATACAATTTACAATAATGAAGTAATATTTTCTCCGTGTGGTACCATGCGATAGCTGTTGTATATAAAGTATAACATAATTATGTTCACTGCAATGATCCTTCAAAATATAGATTTAAACAGACTTAAGCATTTCCCAGCTCAGTGTACACACCAGCACCGAAATCCCGTCCATCTGTGTCTTCATTTTTCTTTAACTATCAAAAGAACGTTAATTATATGCTCTTAAGCCCGCTACCAATATGATGCCGCCACACCACAGCTGCGCCCCGCCGACCAACCAACAAACCAACCTACCAGCCAAGTTGCCGATCAGCCCACGGGTCCCAGCCACGGTATCGCCATGCCAGACAAGCAGCGGGCCGCAGGCTACACTAACACTCAATGATATTTGAATACCATATGAAATTACCCACACATCCCGAACATATCCTCTCATTCACGTATTAAATCCAGGTATCTTATGATTTTGATTATCAATTTTCAAATAATACTTCATAATTGATCCAGTTAGTGTTAAATTTTAGCAGATTCAATTGTACAGTGCTATGTATTTTTCAAGATTATATTTCTCTATAGTATTTTTAGAAATACTGTTATTGAAGGCTTACATTTGTTTATTTTACAGCTAAAAATGTTGTGTTTGGCTATCAGTATTTTAAGATCGAATGTTGTATCAGTTGTGGAATTGTCATCTGCTCCAAATATTATTGTGTTTTCAGTCAGAGACAGATTATTCGCTATTAAACACTTTCCTTTGATTAATTCTTGCAATGATTTCCAGAACTCATTGACATGTATGCATCTCCAAAACATATGTTCAATACTGTCTTTTTCCTCTCCACAGAAAGTACAGTTATAACTTTCTACTATTCCCATTTCTTTCAGAGCTACATTAGTTGCAATTATTCGATGCACTATTCTCAACTGCATCTATTTTAGCTTAATATCCTTAATTTGATGAATTTTTCTAAAGCATTTCTTCCAAGGTATCTGTCTATTCAGCTTCTCCGTCCATTTTGCACAACAGTTTGGTTCCCAATTTATCTTTTACTATAACTCTGTAATAAGTTTGGGAACCTTTATCTACAGAATATATTTTCTTGAGTGCTTCAATGTTATCTTATCTATCTCATTCTCAAACCCTTGTTCTCAGATGTATCGTTTAATGGATAATATACATCCACCATAAGATAGGAAATCTATTTCAATGCTATATTTTGTTCTGAATTCCTCATGGGATAGTGAATCTCCATTTGCTTTGAACAAATCAGATACTCTTAATACATTTCTGTTGTTCCAGTTTTTGTGTTTTTAGTTAGTTTATTTCCTATTTTAATATGTTCATTGTAAAGAATTGATTCTGCAAGAAGTTCTCTAGCATTTTCTGGTTTTATTTTGTAGTAGAACTGCTTATACGACATAAATACATGTTTCCAAAAAACATTGTCTTGAGTGATGATGCACAGATGATTTGGAGAGTACTTCACAATGTTCTCAATAATTGGGTATGAAAAAATCAACATGTCTCTCCATCTGTGTGTTGTTTGTCTCAGTCTTTTTATCCATGTTAATTTTAATGCAGTGATGAGAGCATTTATATCAGGTAGATTCAACCCAACATTTTGTACATCTTTAATGACTGTTTTCGACTAATTCTTTTTTTTTTTTTAATTCCAAACAAACCAGTAACATAAGTCTCGTAATTCTTTAACAAGTGTGTCAGGTGGATTTGGAAGCATCAACCATAGGTAAGTTAGTTTTGACAGAATTAATGATTTCAAGACAGCAATTCTTCCTAAAGGGATAATGATTTCTCTTTAGCCAAATTTTAAATAGTGCCTTCACTTCTATCATTCTATCTTTGTAGTTTCTTTTTTCCATGTGTGTTAAGTCCTGAGTAAACCAAATTCCTAATATTTTGAATTCTTTTGGATTCCAGATCATCTTTAAATGTTCCATATATCTATTTCACTACGCTTTTGTCTTCCAAACCAAATTACTTGTGTTTTCTCTTGTTTAAGAATAAAACTGATGTTTTTCTCCAAACCTATCGAGAATCTCAAT
>JADBJO010014085.1:7500-49342 GCA_016801955.1 Conus betulinus | reverse complement strand
ATGGAAAACAAGAATGAAGCCCAGTTCTTCCCATAAATCACAGCTTATATAACAATAATCCTAATTGAGTACATTGACGCACTGCTTTCCCACAGTCTGTTAACACAGAAACACATATACAAATATGAAAAAGAAAATGTACATAATCTTTGCATGAGAGATCTGAAAAAATACCTAAAAAGATGTCGTAATCTACTTGACCACCGTAAGCGAGCACTGAGTGCAAATGACTTTAAAAAAGAAAAAGAAAAAAAAAGGGGGGGGGGGGGGGGGGTGGTGATTGTGTCGACCGACGTTTCAGAAGAAAAGAAGAAAGAAAGGGTCGAAAAAAGGAAATATTCTGATTACAGTCTGAAAGTTAACACAGAGGAAAAAAAATTGTGAATGTCTTCTGTGCAGAAGGCCGAATCTGGAGTAGAAGTGGTGTGCCACCTTCTGGAGTAGAAGTGGTGTGCCGCCTTCTGGAGTAGAAGTGGTGTGCCACCTTCTGGAGTAGAAGTGTGTGTGCCACCTTCTGGAGTAGAAGTGGTGTGCCACCTTCTGGAGTAGAAGTGGTGTGCCACCTTCTGGAGTAGAAGTGGTGTGCCACCTTCTGGAGTAAAACGTGGGACAGTCAAAGGGACTGTTGATCAGGATGAAATAATTGTCATGTTTGCCAGTTTTCCACCTCTTCACCCCTTCGATTCATATGGTCATACCCCCAGCTTTGAGAGTGGCTGTTGAGTCACCGACTACAAGAAAGTTGGAATCAGCCCTTGCAATGGAGTCGAGAGATAGAGACGTGTCATTTGGGCGGTAGAAGCTCACAAGATGCTAAACCTGGACTTTCAACACCTGATATTCCGAGTTTTCGTGTGTGGTGTGACAAGGCAGGCATTGATGTTATTCCTAACAATGGTCAGTATTCCTCCTTTGCGACGGTCTGTTCTGTCGTACCTGAAGCACTGGTAGCCTCTCCCTTTGGAGGGCTTGTGGCTCTGCAGGTGAGTCTCCTAAATGCAGCAGACTTGCACATTCTTTTCTTGCAGGCTATGCTCCAACTCTGTTGTTTTGTTCAGTACGCTTTGTAGTGCATGACCATGAATGGACCCTGCTCTCTGGAACTCTTGCGTACTTTGGTGCGGTGATAAGCATTCATTCTCGCTCACTGGCGCCATATAGTGAAGAACGTGGACCTCCAGTAGCTGTGACTGGACTCCGTTGAGGCTCAGAGCCTGGCGTTGCACCACCCTGGAGGGACCTCGATGGGCGAACAACATTTGTTGACCGAGCTGGTCGTGTAGACTTAACGGCGAATTATGCATGGTACCGTGGTTTGTGACAAGGTGCACTCTGGCCTAATACCGCTATCTTCAGCCTTCCAGGTTTTTGTCATGGCTACCCCAGCCTTAGCTCATGGCCCAAGGACCTACCCTGTCAGCTTAGAAGCCTGGACGTTTGAATACGTATCTTAACCGCATGATGTTCACATGTGGACACCTAGAGCATTTCAAGAGGACAGCAGTGCCACCTGCTCACCCACCCCGTCCTGATAAGAACACCGCCAGTTGGTCCGGGGCTGCTTAATCGTCCAGGCGAGCCTGGATTATTCAAGCTAACCTCCGTGTCTGGAGGCTGTTTTTGCTCTCCGCCACCTGGCGACCCGCTGGGTTGGAGATGGTCACCCCACTACCGAACTGGAGGTAGTCTGGCCCCCAGACTGTCCCATACAAAAGGAAATCCACGTGAATTCAAAAACTGTCAAACATTTGTCCCCCAAATTTTCTTACCATTATTGTCTAAACTATACAGTGACTTGTATGCTTTTGATGGCAACCTGTTCTCGTCCATTGGGGTTAAACTCAACCATATTTTATACATTTAATGTACGAATTTATGTAAACTGGATTTCCTCTGAACTTACCACATACAGGATCATTTGGAGTTCGAGTGTCAACACTTATAGAAAGTAGAATGATATCATCAGCGAATAACAATATTGAGTAATTTGATCAGATCAAAACCCGCACCATGACAACCTTTTTCAATAATTCCCAATGCAAGTTCATTGATAAAAAGTGAAAGCAGAACAGGGAAACAAACATCCCCTTGTTTTACTCCCCGTGTAAAATTTTACAACATCTGCTAATTTTGCTCCTGATCTAATTTGCACCGTTCTGTGTATTTCTTACACAAGTAAAAAGCTTGCCTTTAATACCATTTTTTCCCAAGAAAGGGCCGCATCAAGTTCCTAAAAACTTAAATAAATGCTTTTTTTCAAAATCAACAAAGCAATGTACAATCTTTGTTTGCAAACAGTTTTTGTATTGCAGCTGATAAAGTAAAGACATGATCAATAGTGGAATATCCCTTTTTCAAAATTAACTTGGTGTTCACCAGTAATTTTATTAGATGTACCCATTCCTGTAATCTAGAGTTAATGATAAAACCATAGAATTTGCTACTTATATTACAAAATAAGATGTCTCTGTAGTTATTCACATCATTCACATAACATTTCTTAAACAGCGGCAAACTTATAGATTCATTCCAACTTTCTGATAAAACTCCTTTATCACACAAGCAATTGAATAACTTTGCCACGAAATTAACGACAGACTCCCCGGAATACTTGAACGGTTCACTGATAAGACCATCAGGTCCAGCAGCTTTACCATTTTTCATTTTCTTAATAGCGAGTAGTACCTCCTCTCTTGAGCGGATGGCTGTCAAAAGCTACGAGTGAGTAGTGCATTTTCTTTTGTTGGGAGACCAGGTCTAATTCTAGGTAGCAATATGTCTCCCCCCCCCCCCCCCCCCCCCCCCCCCCCCCCCCCCCCCAACTGTTGAAACTTTCTCAAGTCTCATTCGCGATTTCGATCGGACGATCATCAAAACTTTTCGTGAACTGGAGAAAGCACATTGTTCCCTAGCGACATTCAAGAACCATCTGCACATCACGCTGCGTTGTGAACATCACGACGTCTGCCCCACCAGCCTAAAGATCAAAACATCGGTGAAAGGACTAGCAGCGAGTGGGATTATCAACAGAGTCCAACGAGCACTCATGAACGACCGGATTAAAACAGATTAACACTCGGATTACATTCGTAGAACGAAAAATCAAGGACCTCTTCGAGAATCTGAGTTCGAACACACAATTACCAGACTTCATTCTGTCGGAAATCAAAGAGTGGGTCGAATCTGCGCAACGAATTGAATGGGAAAAAGTACGCATGCGCCAACAGAAGAAATATGAGTGTTTGGTGAAGAGATCAAGATGACTACATGAAGACAGGAGCCCTATTGTGTCTGTGTCGGAAGAGAAGAAAAGAAGTGTGAAAGATATGTGGGTAATTAATCTTTCAGACCGCCGACTCTCCATTCCTGAGGAGGAAAGTACTAGAGAAAGGACTGAACTTTGCAGTAGCGCCAGACAAACTACCAGTGGTTGACCTTATCACGAGCGTGGAAACAGCTTGTAGATACATTGGTCCCAACTCCAAAGAAGCGACACACCTACGGTCTGATAGCATCAGAATCCTGAAGCAAGCCAAGCTCCCCAAATCCAACCTCATGGCTGATTAAAGACGTGCCCTGGCGGCCTTGAACAAAGCACACTCCATAATGATTCTGCCAGCAGACAAGGGTCGTGTGACAGTTATCATGTCCATGTTATCCTTGTACTACGAGAAGGCGAACAAGCTCCTGGAAGACACAGCAACCTACAAACTTCTCAAGAAAGACCCCCAACCAAGTTCTCCAACAAACTGAAAGAGATACTCAAACGTCTCAAAGACACGGGCCCGACTAACGTTGAACAGTACAGGAAACTGTACCCCACCGTGACGGATGTACCCAAGTTCTGTGGTCTACCTAAGGTGCACAAGAACGACGTCCCCCTCCGACCCATAGTTGCATCCAGAGGTTTCCTCATGTATGAGATGGCAAGATTCGTGGCGGACATTTTGCCCCCTCCGGTAGGACACACAGAACACCACATCCACTACAGAGCCAACCTAGTGGAGAAACTGAGTAACTACACTCTTTCCCAGGATGAACTCCATGTGTCATACGACGTCTCGGCACTTTTCACCAGTGTACCAGTGAAAGAGAGCGTGGAGATCATCAGGCGCAGGTTACAGAACGACCAAACACTCCACCAACGCACATCTCTGACAGTGGATGACATCAGCGACATCTTAGCCTGCTGCCTCACTACCACCTACTTCACCTTCCAAGGCGAGTTCTGCCAACACAAAGAAAGGGCAGCCATGGGTTCACTGGTGAGTCCTATAGTAGCCAACCTCTTCATGCAGGACTTTGAAGAGGAAGCACTGGCCTCGTTCCACTCTCCTCCACGCTACTGGGGCCGCTACGCAGACGACACCATGACCATCCTACCCCAACGACTGGTGGAACAGTTCACTGAACATATGAACAACCAACATCCAGCCATCAAATTCATGAGGGAAGTAGAGCAGAATGACTCCATTGCAATGCTGGACACACTCATCACCAGAACAGACGGCGTGCTTTCCTTCGCGGTCTACCGCAAACCGACCCACACAGACCAATACTTGCAGTTCGACAGCCACCACCTCTGGAACACAAACTTAGAGTGATTCGAACTCTCACGCACAGAGCCAATACCATCTGCTCAACTTAAGAGGCACAGTAGAAGGACAAAGACCACCTGAAGGAAGTGCTCACCGTCTCGGGCTACCAGAAGTGGGCCTGAAACAGCCCAGAACAAGAGATCTACCACCTCACCCCAACCACGAGCGAGAGAACAACAACAGCGCAAGGGACATATCACCATTCCCTATGTTGGAGGTGGAAGTGAAGCTCTGACCAGGAAGATCAGGAATCTAGGGGTCGCGGTCCATCCCAAGCCCGCCAACACCATCCGCAGCCAAGTCATCGGCCCCAAGGACAGAACCAACAAACTCGATAAATCCGGCGTCATCTACAGAATAGACGGCCGTGACTGCAACCAACACAATGTCGGAGAAACAGATCGTCCCCTCCAAAAGAGACTCACAGAACACAAGAGGGACTCTTCACCTGTCGGAGCACACCTGCACTCCGAGCAACACCAGTTTGACACGGACAACGTCAACATCCTGGACAGAGAAAAACAAGTGGTTCCAGCGAGGGGTCAAGGAGGCCATCTACATCACAGCAACCAACCCCCGCTCAACAGGGACCGGGGCCGCTACACCTTGCCCCCAGTGTACTTTGCACTGATTCGGTCACGTGACCTGGGTACGTCCCATGGTCGCGTGATCTGAATCGAGTTCACTCATTTAGTAACAGCACTGCTGAGGAAGATGGCCGGATGGCTATCGAAAGCTACAAGTGAGTAGTGCATTTTCTCTTGTTGAGAGACCAGGTCTATTTCTAGTTAGCAATATACCTCCTCTCTTGTTATAGATTTATCAGGCATAGCATTTCCCGTATTGTCCATGTAATCTTGCTCTGATACACTAACTCGTTTTTATCTAGTATACTTTTGAAATGCTCATACCATTTATTAATGGATATATCATTTAGAGGCTTTTTTTACAACTCTTGTGCATGTTATTTTTTCCCAAGAATAACTACTGACTTTTAATAGAACAAAAAGTTCATTTAGCAAAGACTCTTTGTAATCTTTCGTCTTCCTTTTATTCAGTTATATTCACGTCTTGCAATACAGTACAAGGATGTATCATTTTCATCTCAAGTTTTCAACCATTCTCAACAGTCTGCACACCTTATGCTTCATGACTCTGCATTCCTGGGCATAGCAATTATTCTGTTGAACTTTAAATTCACCGGTTAATATTTTTTTCCATTACCTGTGCTTGTTTTTTTTGTGTGTGTTTGTGTTGGTTTTTTTTTTTTGTTTTGTTTTGTTTTGTTTATTATTATTTTTTTGACAGTCTCGTTAAATCCATTCAATGCCATAGAAACATCGACATGAATCCGCTCTTGCGCAGCCGTAAGGCTGTTTTTTTTGGTTGTTTTTTTTTTTTACATCTCGTGATCTCATTAAGTCCGAAAAATGTTGTTCGTGTTCCTTTTCCAACAATACTTCACAGTGACTTGTTTTTCGTTTAAATCATTACTGTTACCTTTCAGATTATCTGGTTTCTCGTTATATAAAACGATAGATAAATGATCTTAATCGGTCCTCTCCAGTTAATTTGTATTTTAAAAGTTCAAGAAGTCTGGAACTCGCTACGAAATATTCTTTAATACTATTTCTAAAAGCAGAAATGTGAGTGAAATGACCCTGAATATCGCAAATATATACAGAATATACAGATTTAACACAGTGCCCATGTTTAATCATTTCTTTCCATACGAGTTTAAAATCTTATCTTCAGAACATCTTCGAGTATTTTTTCAGGAAAAAAAAAATCTGAGGTCCGTGCGTCTCCACACAACAATAGATCAATATCACCTAAGGAAATAGCTTATCCACCACACATACTTCTAACATTTTCAACCTTTGTCACATCCATTCACAAAGTAATATGATGCATTTTCATGTGGAACATGAGCACAAACAAAACAGAACATCGTTATGAAACCAGAAAATCCCTATCAAGTATAAATGACAACGAGTAGGTACTGTACATCCATTAGGTGAACATATACAAAATAGATTTGCGCACAAGCAGATTATTCCTCCTGACAATCTTCCTTGCAGAGATATTTAACTGCAGGCTTTATAAACAACTTGTGGTCTTTAAACGCATATTATTCAAACTTTTCAACAAATGTTTCTACGTGTCTACAAGACAAATGAAATCAAAAGAAGAAACTTATTTACGAATGCATCCAACACAAAACAGACAAACAAACAAAATCTGACAACAACACCAAAAAAAAACTACCGTTCTTCACCTCACATAACTCATTATATCCATCCGTGTCGTCACATTCTTCCACGCAGTTACGAATACTCTCAACTGTCAGTTCATTTACACGCCTATAGACCATCAATCGTAGCAACATTTGCAAAATAGTCCACACGATCAGCACCATCACCCTCCACACACCCTTCCTTCTATCCTCCCACCCTCCCTTTCCTGGTGCATCACGCCATTGACATAGCAACACACTGGAAGAGAAAAGACATGCTGTACATCGCTCTGAGAAGGTAAAGTGTTTACTTGAAAAATTACAGACAGGTCAATGTTATCAATACAAAGAAAGATTGTCTTTTCAGAATACAAATTCATATGTGTTTCATATTTACAAATCACATTTACTTTCAAATCATCAACTGATACAGTTATTTCAGAAAGTGACCTCTGATTTCCGCGTTCTTTTTGCAAGTGTGTCTGCTGTGCACGTGACAGTCACCCAGCTCGGAATTCTCATTGCCAGCTGACTTCATGGCAACACTCTTCACACATTCACTTCACTTGACATGAACCTAAATGGGGCAAAAAATACTCAAACGGTGAAGGGTCATTTTGTTACATCACTTAATACAGTGACGGGACATTTTGTGCCACAGGACCTCTCTAACCTGTATTTCATTGGAACAAGCTTGTCTTTGTCATCAGAACCAATTTTTTTTTTTCCCACCGATGGCAAAATGATCATAAATTATCGACACTTTCTTTTTTTGCCGATTTCATATGTGGCACAAGTTTTTACCTAACATCCCTCACGCGTAAGGAATATCTTCACTAACCAAAAAGACTCCGTTGTCTTTCAACTTCAACTTTGAGCGGAGATTTTTTTTTTCTTTTTGTTTGAAAAAGGTACAACGGGCAATTATTGGGGAATCGGGCATAAACTTAATACGGTGAACACGGTCAAACTGGAAGTTATCGAATAACTCTAGTCTGTCCGCGATCATGTCCTCAACAAGGCCCTAACAATCTTGCCAACATTCGTCATCAGAACGGGGATTCCATGAATGAGTATGTTATTTCGTTTTGACCTGCCTTCGAAATCCTCAACTTTCTTGTCAAAACAGTAAATAAGTAAGGAAACCTAACACAGTAACTTTTATTCAAGACTGGCACAGCCTTTTAAACTTGAATAAAGTCAGACAAATACAAAGACGAACAATCTAATAGTGGGGAAAAACAAGCGCAGGCCAACAACTAAATTGTCTTCATAGTAATGACTTGCAAAAACTTTGAACTTATGGAGGAGGGGGGGGGGGGGGGGGGGGGGGGGGGGGGGGGGGGGGGGGGGGGGGGGGATGTAAAAACTGGGTTGAAGATGTAAAAACTGGGAAAATGAAAATTAAGAAAATATGAAAACTCTTCACTGGCTGCATAAGGGAACCATCGCAATCCCTTTTAAAGGCAGATATATTTGTATTGCCTGCTCCGAGGCCTTTCGTCCGCTGGTCGGAAACTCATCAGGGAGACACGGCTGGCTGTATCTGCGCTCCTGGCGTCAAATAGAGACACACCACAGTCCACAATACCCAGATAGTATAAAATGTAGGGGCAATCTTTGAGCCTACGCTTGAGGATCCACCCAAGGATGCAAGGGAGATCAGAAGACAAACACAAAGACAGACAGAAACAAACAAATACAAGTAACCTCGATTTAATCAAAACGAAATCGGAAATGAAATGAGGCAGGGAACAGCAAACAATAACAGTAAATAAGTGGGGTAGTCTTTGCTCCCATAAGGAAACCTAACACAGAGTAACTTTTATTCAAGACTGGCACAGCCTTTTAAACTTGAATAAAGTCAGACAAATACAAAGACGAACAATCTAATAGTGTGGGAAAACAAGCGCAGGCCAACAACTAAATTGTCTTCATAGTAATGACTTGGCAAAAACTTTGAACTTAGGGGGGGGGGGAGGGGGGGGGGGGGGGGGGGGGGGGGGGGGGGGGGGGGGGGGCAGGAGGTTGAAGATGTAAAAACTGGGAAAATGAAAATTAAGAAAATATGAAAACTCTTCACTGGCTGCATAAGGGAACCATCGCAATCCCTTTTAAAGGCAGATATATTTGTATTGCCTGCTCCGAGGCCTTTCGTCCGCTGGGTCGGAAACTCATCAGGGAGACACGGCTGGCTGTATCTGCGTTCATACTGTCATACATGTTGTCAAACTTGCTGTTCAGTGCTATCATCATGTCCTTCAGATTAGGATATTATAAGTGGAATGCGGTCTCCTCAGGGTTGGTCTTAGCTTCTCCATACTGTAACGACCTGCAGTACCTCCAGCACTGGTCAGTCGGGTCTGTCGTGCTCCATAAGACTTACAGCCAGGTGCTGGTCCAGGGTAAGTTCAACTTCACCACATTGATAATTTAGACAAGATAGAGGAGAAAGAATAACAAACCCCAGGTGTGTGTGTGTGTGAGAGAGAGAGAGAGAGAGAGAGAGAGAGAGAGAGAGAGAGAGAGAGAAGAGAGATTATCATATCCTGGAACTTATACTGTGGCAAAACAAATTGAATAATCATGAAAATGGGGGAGGGGGTTCAAAACAGAATCACCCATGTAAATATTGTCAAAGTTCAAAACAAAAGGATAGGGCGCAAAAAAGAATCTTTCACATGAACATGATAGTCACAAAGATTTCAGGGGGCGGGGGTAGGGTGGGGGGCGAAAATGATAACTATACAACTATACAGTGTTCTATTGGATAGTAGTGTGTTGCGTTGTGATGTATTTTATTGTGTTATAAGAATTAGAACGTGAAAAATATGACAACTTCCTTGAACTTACACTGTAGCAAGAACAAACTGAACAATCATGAAAGGGGGGGGGGGGGGGGGGGGGGGGGGGCACATGGAATCATTCATGTAAATATTGTCAGTGTGCAAAACAACGGAGAGGGCGAATATGGAATCCTTCATATGAACATAACCATTATGTAAAGATAGGGGAAGGGGAAGGGTGGGCGAAAACAAAAAGGATTGTACAGTGCTGCATTGCATGGTATTGTGTTGCTTTATATATATATATATATATATATATATATATATATATATATATATATATATATATATCAGAACGTGAAAAATATTACGAAATGCTCGAATTTCAACTGCAGCAAGAATAAGTTCAATAATCATGAAAGGGAGGGGGAGGGGGGCACACATGGAATCATTTATACACAAAAACTGTCAATGTGTAAAACAAAAGGAGAGGACACAAAAAGGGATCCTTCACATGAACATACCAATCATGTAAAATTGGGGGTAGGAAGGGCAACAATGGGAACTGTATAGTGGTATCTTTCTTGCATATCATTGTGTTGCGTTACAAATATCAGAACGTGAAAAATATGACATCCTCATCCTCAATCTTAAACTCGAGCATAATAAGTTCAACAAAATGAAAAGGAAGGAGGGGGCCCATGTAAATATTGGCCGTGTGTAAAAGAAAAGGAGAGGGCAGAAAAAGAATCCTTTACATGAAACTACCAATCTTGTAAAGATGGGGGGGGGGGGGGGGGGGGGGGAAAATGAGGACTGTATAGTATTGCATAGTAATGTGTTGCATTGCAATGTATTGTATTTTGTTACGGGTGGGTGCGAGAACGTGAAAAGTATTACAACATCCTCGAACTTAAAATGTAGCAAGAATAAGCTAAATAATCCTGAAAGGGAAGGGACACAAATGGAATCATTCATGTAATTATTGTCAGTGTGTAGAAAAAAGGGAGGGGCGCAACAAGGAATCCTTCCCAAGAACACAGAAATAGGACTGTTTAGTGTTACATTGTATTGTGCTGAGTTGTTTTTTTGCAATGCATGTGTGTTGTATTGCATTGTACTGTGTTGTATTGCAATGCATTGTGTTGCATTGCAATGCATTGTGTTGTATTGCATTGCATTGTGTTGTATTGCATTGTACTGTGTTGTATTGCATTGTACTGTGTTGTATTGCAATGCATTGTGTTGAATTGCAATGCGTTGTGTTGTATTGAATTGTAGTGTTTGCATTGCAATGCATTATGTTGTATTGCGATGCATTGCGTTGTATTGCATTGCAGTGTGTTCTACTGTATTGTATTGCATTGTGTTGTATTGCATTGTACTGTGTTTGTATTGCATTGTACTGAGTTGTATTGCATTGTACTGTATTGTATTGCAGTGTATTTATTGCATTGTGCTGTGCTGTATTGCATTGTACTGTACTGTATTGCATTGTAGTATGTTGTATTGCATTGTACTGTGTTGTATTGCAGTGTACTGTGTTGTATTGCATTGTACCGTGTTGGAATGCAATGCATTGTGTTGTATTGCATTGTAGTGTGTTGTACTGTATTGTATTGTAGTGAATTGTACTGTGTGGTTTACTGTATTGTGTTGTATTGCATTGTAGTGCACTGTGTTGTATTGTATTGCATTGTACTGTGTTGTACTGTATTGTATTGTAATGCATTGTACTGTGCTGTATTACATTGTACTGTGTTGTATTGCATTGTACTGTGTTGTATTGCATTGTATTTGCATTGTACTGTGGTGTACTGTATTGTATTGTAATGCATTGTACTATGTTGTATTACATTGTACTGTGTTGTATTGCATTGTACTGTGTTGTATTGCATTGTACTGTGTTGTAGTGCATTTTACAGTGTTGAATTGCAGTGCATTGCGTTGAAATTGCAATGCATTGTGTTGTATTCCATTGTACTGCGTTGTATTGTGTATTGCATTGTAGTGTGTTGTGTTGTATTGTATTGTATTGTAGTGTGTTGTACTGTATTGTTTTGCATTGTACTGTGTTGTGTACTGTATTGTGTTGTAATGCATTGTAGTTTGTTGTTCTATGTTGTATTGTATTGCATTGCATTATAGTGTGTTGTACTGTATTGTATTGTATTGTATTGCATTGTAGTGTGTAGTATTCCCATTGTACTATGTCGTATTGCATTGTACTGTGTTGTATATGAATAGTACTGTGTTGTATTGCAATGCATTGTGTTGAATTGCAATGCATCGCGTTTTATTGCATTGTAGTGTATTGTGTTGTATTGTATTGTATTCTATTGCACTGTGTTGAATTGCAATGTATTCTATTGAATTGCAGTGCACTGTGTTATATTGCATTGTACTGTGTTGTATTGTATTGTATTGCATTTTAGTGTGTTGTACTGTATTGTATTGTTGCATTGTAGTGTGTTGTACTAAATTGTATTGTATTGCACTGTAGTGTGTTGTACTGTATTGTGTTGTATTGCATTGTAGTGTGTTGTATTGCATTGTATTGTATTGCATTGTAGTGTGTTGTACTGTATTGTATTGTATTGCATTGTAGTGTGTTGTATTCCATTGTACTGTGCCGTATTGCATTGTACTGTGTTGTATTGCAAAGCATTGTGTTAAATTGCAATGCATTGTGTTGTATTGCATTGTAGCATAGTGTGCTGTATTGTAGTGTAGTAGTGTGTTTGTATTGCGTTGTACTGTGTTGTATTGCATTGTACTGTATTGTATTGCAGTGTACTGTGTTGTATTGTATTGCATTGTAGTGTGTTGTACTGTATTGTGTTGTATTGCATTGTAGTGTGTTGTACTGTATTGTATTGCATTGTACTGTATTATGTTGTATTGCAATGTACTGTGTTGCATTGCAATGCATAGTGTTGTACTGCATTGTGTACTGTGTTGTATTGCAATACATTGTGTTCTATTGCATTGTACTGTGCTGTGTTGCAATTTATTGTGTTGTGTTGCAATGTACTGTGTTGTATTGCATTGTACTGTGTTGTATTGTATTGTATTGTGTTGTATTGCATTGTCCTGTGTTGTATTATAATGCATATGTTGTATTGCATTGTACTGTGTTGTACTCTATTGTATTCTGTTGTATTGCAATGTATTGTGTTGCGTTGCATTGTACTATGTTTCACTGTATTATGTTGTATTGCATTGTACTGTGTTGTGTTGCAATGTATTGTGTTATATTGCATTGAACCGTGTTGTATTGCAATGTATTGAGTTATATTGCAATGTATTATGTTGTATTGCATTGTGCTCTCTTTGTACTGCAATGTATTGTGGTGCATTGCATTGTGCTGGGGAGAGGGAGGACTCTGACCTCACTTGACCATGTAAAGATGGGGGAGAAGGAGGACTCGGTAAAGTGAAGTGCCGCTGCTGTGTTTGGTGAGTGAAGACGTGGCGTGACAAATCGTTATCTTTAAGCTGACACCAATGTTTCCAGTACCTTGTGCGTTGCATTGTACTGTGTTTTACTGTATTATGTTTTATTGCATTGTATTGTGTTGTATTGCAATGTATTGCGTTATATTGCATTGAACTGTGCTGTATTGCAATGTACGGAGTTGTACTGCAATGTATTATGTTGTATAGCATTGTGCTCTTTTGTACTGCAATGTATTGTGGTGCATTGCATTGTGTGCTGGGTTGTACTGCAATGTATTGTGTTGTTTTGCATTGTACTGTGTTGTACTATATTGTATTGTGTTGTATTGCATTGCACTGTGTTGTACAGCAATGTATTGTGTTGTTTTGCATTGTACCGTGTTGTGCTGCAATGTATTGTGTTGTATTATATATATATATATATATATATATATATATATATATATATATATATATATATATATATATATATATATATATCAGAACGTGAAAATATTACGAAATAGTCGAACTCGCACTGTAGCAAGAACAATTTCAATACTCATTAAAAGGACTGAAGGGGGTATGAATGAAATCAGTCATGTAAATTATTGTCAATGTGTAAAACAAAAGGACAGGGTGCAAAAAAATCCTTCACATGAACATAACAATTATGTAAAGGTGGAGTGAGGTAGGGCGAAACTGAAGACTGTATAGTTGCCTTGTATGGTATCGCGTTATATTGCAATGTGTTGTGTTGTGTTACAAATATCAGAATGTGAAAAATATTACGACATCCTGGAATCTTAACTCCAGCAAGAACAAGTTCAATGAAAAAAAAAGGGGGGCGGGGGGGGGGGCGCTAATGCTACCATTGATATAAATATTGTCAATGTGTAAAAGAACAGGAGAGGGTGCGAAAGGAATCCTACACTTGATCATGTAAACATGGGAAGAAGGAGGACTGTGACTTTACTTGACTTTATTAAGATGGGGAGAGGGAGGACTGTGACCTCACTTGACCATGTAAAGATGGGGAGAGGGAGGACTGTGACCCCCCTTGACCTCGTAAAGATGGGGAGAAGGAGGACTCTTGACCTCACCTGACCATGTAAAGATGGGGAGAGGGAGGACTGTGACCTCACTTGACCATGTAAAGATGGGGAGAGGGAGGACTGTGACCTCACTTGACCATGTAAAGATGGGGAGAAGGAGGACTGTGACCTCACCTGACCATGTAAAGATGGGGAGAAGGAGGACTCTGACCTCACCTGACTATGTAAAGATGGGGAGAGGGAGGACTGTGACCTCACTTGACCATGTAAAGATGGGGAGAAGGGAGAAGGAGGACTGTGACCTCACTTGACCACGTAAAGATGGGGAGAAGGAGGACTCTGACCTCACTTGACCACGTAAAGATGGGGAGAAGGAGGACTCTGACCTCACTTGACCATGTAAAGATGGGGAGAAGGAGGACTCTGACTTCCGATCGTCGGTAAAGTGAAGTGCCGCTACTGTGTTGAAAACTTTTTCCACCGCAGTAGATGAAGATAATTAGTGTAGAGTCGGTGAACTGTTTCATAATTTTCATATTTAAAAAAATCATTGACTTTGTTTGGTGAGTGGAGACGTGGCTGTGACAAATCGTTATCTTTAACCTGACATCAATATTTCCAGTACCTTGTGCGATTGGCGTCATGAATTTGTCTGTCTTCTTATTCTTGGTATTGGTCTACAAGCAGGATGACTAGCGCTGTATCAAGGTATTTTAACGGGAAAGATACGAAACATCGACCTCATCGAATTAGGACACTGGCGCCAGTCCGGAGTCACACAGTGTTATAGAGAGGAGAGATCGGGGGAAAAAAAAAAGACACGGTTGTGAGAACGGCAAGGAGGACACTCTGAGCCCTCTAGACGCTCCAATGGAAATTAGAACAGGCATGAAGAACATCGCAGCTAAAGATTACATTAGAGATCTGAGGAGGGAGATGGGGGAGGAATTAGGTAGGCTTGCAGAGGAACAGGAAGCAAGAATAGATAAACTCGAGGGGGGGGGGGGGGGGGGGTATTATTTATGAACTGAAGAATGAACGAGGTGCACAGACTGCGCAGAACAAGCAACTGAGAACAAGCAATATAGCGCAATACCATACAAGGCAACTGAGACGGAAGAATGAAGAGCTGCGTGGACAGTTACTTTAATCCAGAAAAGAGCAAGCCACTCTGAAGTGTGCCATCAACGACCGGAAACAACATGGCAGACAGTTCAATCTAAGAATGTTTGGTGTGCCTGAAGTTAAAACGGGTGCAGAGACAATGGAAGAGCACGAACATCTTTACCACCAAAGTCGGGGTCAGGGTGTGGCAAGGTGAGCTACAAATGGCTCACCGACTGGGAAAGCCGGGATGAACGCAACCAAGGCCAGTTATAGTGCGTTTTCATTGGAGAATGGTGATAGGGAAAGTTCTGACAGAGATACGAAAACTAAAGCAATCAAGCATGTCAGTCAGGGAAGACCTGGTTTACTTGGATTACTTTTAAAGACTGATCACTCGACCACTTTGACAGCATGGTCATCAAACGGAAAGATTTTGGTCAAAACAAAAAGTAGAAGAACGCTAAGACCAGATATGAACATGATTGTAGGGGAAGGTGTTGACGAAAGCAATGCTTTAATGTCGACATTGTGACCTCTCTGTAGGTGCAGCAGACAAATATTTCCTTTTTGTTCCCCTCAGGGACCCTACTTCTTGACTGGGTTACATGACTTTACCCCCACTGACCGATTTCTTATGCTGTCCAATCTTCTGTGCCACCTCAGAGGCATTGCGACCACGCCGCTCATTCCGACCCACCGTCCACAGCCGCAGCCCGGCCAAGCCTGCCACAACCTCGGCACCGCAATCCACGAGGAGCAGCCAATATCAAGTCGTCAAGAGGCAGAGAGACACTGCCCTGCTACCGACTCACTTCGGTGGTGTTCAGTGGTGCCTGCTCTGATCCAATATACGCAGGATACCACCTACTAAGCCGCCTTCTGACCATAACAATTGCTTTGTCGCGGAAGCAGCGTGAGTGAACTGTCCCTTCGGAGAGCGTCGCCACGTCCGTCCAACGACAGCCCCCATGAGCCCGCCGATGGCACTATGAGGGCAGGGCATAAAGGGCCACAGAAGTTGACTTCTTTCCATGCTGATCAATGAGGATGAGGATGATGAAGATGATGCTACGGATTTCCATTCCGGTCTGAGACTGTATGACAAAGCTGTACGCTACGCCTGCTTTTATAATATATATACCGGTGTCAACCACGCCCGAGAGATACAGACACCTGCAGCGTTGGTCAGGAAATTCAAGCTACACTCTCAGAGACGCACCGATTAAATAGATAAAACTCGACTGTGTGATCCCTGCGCCCCCAACTGAGCCTGTACATACGCAGCTCTGGGTAGGAGCCGATCTGGACAGAAAAATCCCACACAGTTCTAATGTAATTCGAACCCACGACCTCCCAGCCTGGAGTCCGCGACGCTAACCACTTCGCTACGGCGGCTGGTACTATTTGAAATAGTTGCTCGTGTCCCGCTTTATCATCTTTTGATTTTCACTCGCGCTGTAGTGATTTTCCATTTTCATGTCATTTTGAGTGCCATTTTTGTGTCAATTTGAGTGCCATTTTTGTGTCATTTTGAACGCCATTTTGTGTAGTCGTCTGTAGTGATGCGTTGGTGGTAGTTATAACCATGAAGTGACTATCGTTTGATCAACACAACGATGGTGTCAGTTTGACGAAGGTTGTCAGACTCGATGAGAGTGTGTGTGAAGGTGAGATCAATAACACACACGCAAGCACGCGCGCGCGCGCACGCGCACGCACGCACGCACGCACGCACAGGTAAATTACACATACTGTTAAAATGTTGCAAAATGAACCTGCTTGTTATGCAAAAAAAATGATAATAATAATAATAATAAAGCAAAGTACTTACCCAAAAACAATTGAGTGAAAAAAGTACATATACAAACAAAGGCGCACTCTCAACCCCATACGCATGCACATACACAGGCAAACACACACACACACACACACACGCGCGCGCACCGCGTACACGCACGTGTGTACTTGTGCACGTTCTGCACATGCGTCATTTTGCATGCGTTGTGCAACATTGTAATAAATACAAGCAAGCAAAGACTTTCATTCTTGTGCTATTTATGTAACAACAATAACCAATATATCTATAAACCTAACTGACTACAGACGGGTGACAGAATCAAGTTATTAATAATAACGTCTTAGAGAGCTATTCAATACTACAGGTGGCAAGCTTATTTTCACTTTATCAATTGCAGATCTAAAAGAAAAAATTTTAAAGGATGTTACTGCAGTTATCATCATAGAAATGTCAATAATGACATGTATTGAGTAAGACTATGGAAGAAAAAAATTATAAATGCTCCTCCATGGAAGCAATCATTTTTAGTGAAATCCAATTATTTTTGTTTGTTTGTTATTTTGTCTGGGTGAGGGTAAAAAGAAGGGGAATGGGGAAGGAAGGGGGGGGGGGATAGGAACTGTGTTTTCTCATTGTCTGTTTCATCATTGTCACTGCTGATGAATAAAACATATACTTTTCGATCTTCCAGGATCTTATGTGAGTGTGTGTGTGTGTGTGTGTGTGTGTGTGTGTGTGTATACGGAGGGGGGGGGAGTGGGTTTGGATGACGAGGACGGCGACTGGGGGGTTCACCTTTTATTTCGAGTGAAGGGGAAACAGAAATCGCAGTTCTTGTTTTTGGGAGCATTGCACGCTTTTCATCCCCCACGAAAGTAAGAAAGGCTAGGTGTGTATGGGAATGAGGATAAACAAGAATATTTCATAAATCATTATGAACGAATTAAACACAAACACGGCGGTTTTGCTTGTTAAATCACTACTGGGGTTTCTTTATTCCTTCCATATTATTTTTTGAATAAACGTTGCATCCATTTTGCTTGTTTTGATGTTGACATGTTGCGTGTATTTTGCCTAGAAGAATGCTGGTCACAAGTATGATAATTTGTTCACACACACACACACACACACGCGCGCGCGCGCGCGCGCGCGCGCACGCACACACACACACACACACACACACACACACACACACACACACACACACACAAACATACACACACATTCACGGACTACATATGTGCACGCGAACACACACGCTTTCATGCTCGAACACAATATAAACACGTGCACGCGGGAACGCACATAGACAAAGGAGGGCTGGGGTGAGGACTGGTGTGGGAGTATGATTTTTTTTTAAAATTCATTTAAAAATTGTAAGCCACAGTAGGACGATTATCATGATGTTTGTAGACTCCCCCTTGTCTACTTCCCCTGTTCCCCAATTAGGCGTGTTCTCCACATCGCTACCACTCGCCATCAGAGCAAATGATGACTGAGAGTATTCTCAAAAGCAATGTAAGTAGAGTTGTGGTAATGTTGACAGTGATTGACATCATTTGGGTACTGGTGGCGATTACTATGACTTCGATTGTTTCATTGCTTTCGATGTTCTCATCCTATCGTGAGTGTGAGCAAGGGTTTTACAGATAAGAATGAGCTGGCGATTGTTGTCATAAAATTTTGAATTTTTGTTGAAATGGTAATACAGCAGAAACGTCTCTGTGTTATAGCTTTAATGTTTCACACGCTATGTCCTCACCGTGAGAAGATGTTGAGACTCGTCGATTTGTCGCACACGCCGATTTGTCGCACGTGCGACAAATCAGCGGAAAAAGGGGGTGTGCTGAACCGCCGATTTGTCGCACAAGCCGATTTGTCTTACGTGCGACAAATCGGCGGTTCAGCCTCACGCTGCTTTGTCGCACATGTATAAGTGTGTGTGTGTGTGTGTGTGTGTGTGTGTGTGTGGTGAATGGGAGAGAGAGATGAAAAGACAGAGACACACACACAGAGAGAGAGAGAGAGAGAGAGAGAGAGAGAGAGAGAGAGAGAGATGAAATGAAAATGAAATGAAAAATGAAACGAAATGAAATGAATGAAATAAAAAATCTTTTAATTATTTTGCAAAAGTAGCAAATAGCTTTCAGGAGACCATGGGAACCTATAGTACATTGGGCGCCACGCATTCTCTCTCTCTCTCTCTCTCTCTCTCACACACACACACACACACACACACACACACACACACTGTCTGTCTGTCTGTCTATCTGCCTCTCTCTCTCTCTCTCTCTCTCTCTCTCTCTCTCTCTCTCATGATATTTTTTTTTAAGTCTTAACATTCTTATGCTCACAACTAGCTTTTGTATCTATTTTGTTTTTTAATGTCTGACATGACTGTATGTCGCTAATGTGTGCTTGCATGTGGTGTGTGTGTGTGTATGTGTGTGTGTGTGTGTGCATGTGCGCGTGCATGCGTGCGTGCGTGCGTGCCTGCGTGAGTGCGTGCGTGTGTGTGTGTGTGTGTGTGTGTGTGTGTGTGTGTGTGTGTGTGTGTGTGAATGTGAGTGTGTGTGTATGAATGTATCTGCGTATTTGTGCTTGTAATATGTTGGATATGCGTGTGCTCGCGCACGTGCGTGTGTGTTTGTATTAGTGTATGTATGTGTCAGTGTCAGTCACTGGACCTGGAGAAACGGGCCTGTCAGCCGCTCGGAGACACCCTTGTTATGCCTGGGCAAAGACAACTGTCTGGGCCCATATGCATTAGTCGACGATAGTTTATCCCGGCCATAGAGCCTATCCTTAGACTAGCTATCCTCGGGATAAATTTTTTAGCCTCAGTTCGATGCAGAAGTCGGGGTTGGGTACGACGATAGCTAACTGTGGGATAAGCCACAATCTATTTTTAGTTAAGGACTTTTCCGAAATGCTCTGGTGTCACCTTCAAGCATTTACAATCCGCATATTTTTCTCTTGACACTGGGGCACGATGTTGATGGTGAGCACTACCTGAGCCTTGGACTCACAAAAGAGTGCCAGGAAGAATTCCTCAGGTTTTTGAGAATTGACAGACGGAGCGGTAATGAGGAGGGAGGAGGACAGAGTGATGAGGAGGGAGAAGGACAGAGTGATTAGGAGGGAGGTGGACAGAGTAATGAGGAGGGAGGAGGACAGAGTGATGAGGAGGAGGAGGACAGAGTGATGAGGAGGGAGGAGGACAGAGTGATGAGGAGTGAGAAGGACAGAGTGATGATGAGGAGGGAGGACAGAGTGATGAGGAGGGAGGACAGAGTGTGATGAGGAGGACAGAGTGATGAGGAGGGAGAAGGACAGAGTGATGAGGGAGAAGGGACAGAGTGATGAGGAGGGAGGAAGAAGGACAGAGTGATGAGGAGGGATAAGGACAGAGTGATGAGGAGGGAGGAGGACAGAGTGATGAGGAGGGAGGAGGACAGAGTGATGAGGAGGGAGGAGAGGACAGAGTGATGAGGAGGGGAGAAGGACAGAGTGATGAGGATGGAGGAGGACAGAGTGATGAGGAGGGAAGACAGAGTGATGAGGAGGGAGGAGGACAGAGTGGTGAGGAGGGAGGAGGACAGAGTGATGAGGAGGGAGAAGGACAGAGTGATGAGGAGGAGAGAAGGACAGAGTGATGAGGAGGGAGGAGGACAGAGTGATGAGGAGGGAGGAGGACAGAGTGATGAGGAGGGAGGAAGAAGGACAGAGTGATGAGGAGGGATGAGGACAGAGTGATGAGGAGGGAGGAGGAGAACAGAGTGATGAGGAGGGATGAGGACAGAGTGATGAGGAGGGAGGAAGAAGGACAGAGTGATGAGGAGGGATGAGGACAGAGTGATGAGGAGGGGGAGGAGGACAGAGTGATAAGGAGGGAGGAGGACAGAGTGATGAGGAGGAGAGGAGGACAGAGTGATGAGACAGAGGGAGAGGAAGGACAGAGTGATGAGGACGGAGGAGGACAGAGGATGAGGAGGGAAGACAGAGTGATGAGGAGGGAGGAAGACAGAGTGGTGAGGAGGGAGGAGGACAGAGTGATGAGGAGGGAGAGGAGGACAGAGTGATGAGGACGGAGGAGGACAGAGTGATGAGGAGGGAGGGAGGAGGGACAGAGTGATGAGGAGGGAGAAGGACAGAGTGATGAGGAGGGAGGAGGACAGAGTGATGAGGAGGGAGGAGAACATAGTGAGGAGGAGGGAGGAGGACAGAGTGATGATGAGGAGGGAGGAGGACAGAGTGATGAGGAGGGAGGAGGACAGAGTGATGAGGAGGGATAAGGACAGAGTGATGAGGAGGGAGGAGGACAGGACAGAGTGATGAGGAGGGGAGGAGGAGGAACATAGTGAGGAGGAGGGAGGAGGAAAGAGTGATGAGGAGGGAGGAGGACAGAGTGATGAGGAGGGAGGAGGACAGAGTGATGAGGAGGGATAAGGACAGAGTGATGAGGAGGGAGGAGGACAGAGTGATGAGGAGGGAGGACAGAGTGATGAGGAGGGAGGAGGAAAGAGATGAGGAGGGAGGAGGAGGACAGAGTGATGAGGAGGGAGGAGGACAGAGTGATGAGGAGGGAGGAGGACAGAGTGATGAGGAGGGAGGAGGACAGAATGATGAGAGGAGAGGAGGAAAGAGTGATGAGGAGGATGGGAGACACAGGACGGTCATGATGAGAGGACTGTCAGGGGAATGTCTTTTGATACATTGCCCTGTGAACTATTAACCATGACAGTTCACATGGCAATTGCCGTGGATCCCAGCAGCCTCTTAGCCATAGCGCAGGTAAACACCCGCATGCGAGCAATAACAGCAAATATCCCGAGACCCCTGATCTATATTTCTGAGTCTGTCCTCAGAAGAGTTCCAAATCCTGTCAGTGTCAGACGTCTCTCCAGACATGCTGGGAGAGGCAGCGGACTGATTATGGAAATAAGAAACATGATCAGAAAAAGAAACCAATATTGGTGGCATGCGTGGTTGACTTTGAATGAGTTAGATCATCATCGTTGGTTCCAAATCGAGGATATTCGTTGGAACTAAGGGGAGGGTCTAGTTGAAACCAACGGTGCTCTTGTACATTATGCAATTTGACGGTACATTTCCATCTAAAGATGAGCAAATCCCACAATATAGTAGCAGCAGAACATTCTCTTTCCGTTTCCTTTTATACCCTGTTATCTGTTACACGCCAGAGATTGTGTTTGTCCTTGTAAGTGAGACATGACGGAAACAAAATGATAGCCATCGAGAACATGTCATGTCTGAAGAAATATCATAGCTTAATATGATTATATGAACAACTACAACTACTGTAAAAGACTCTCTCCTGTTTTACTTATAGGTTGTGTAAAATTTGATATACTAAAGGTCACTCTGAAGTCGTCAAATTGGCTTTTATGCTATCTCTTAATCACTCTAAGACATCAAGCAACACGATAAGTGCTCTCTCTCTCTCTCTCTCTCTCTCTCTCTCTCTCTCTCTCTCTCTCTCTCTCTCTCTCCCTCCCAGCAGCAAAGTCCCATCTTTGGATATATATCTGTGAAGAAAACCTAGTTGAAGGTTTTTGCAAAATAATTAAAAGATTTTTCATTTCATTTCGTTTCATTTTTCATTTCATTTTCATTTCATCTCTCTCTCTCTCTCTCTCTCTCTCTCTCTCTCTCTGTCCTTTCCTCTCTCTCTCCCATTCACCACACACACACACACATAGACACACACAGACACACAGACACACACACACACACACACACACACACACACACCTATACATGTGCGACAAAGCAGCGTGAGGCTGAACCGCCGATTTGTCGCACGTACGACAGATCGGCGTGTGCGACAAATCGGCGGTTCAGCACACCCCTTTTTCCGCTGATTTGTCGCACGTGCGACAAATCGGCGTGTGCGACAAATCGGCGGTTCCCAGCATTTGCGCCCTCACAACACCCCCCCCCCCCCCCCCCCCCCCCCCCCCCCCCCCCCTTTCGAAGCATAATATAATCAAAAATATGAAAACAGAACAGAGAATGCATCAAATCAAGGAAACAAAGAAACACGTCTAAAGACAAATAACTTTTCCCTCCAACTTTCGCGCCATCCGATCCGGCAGGTGGAAAGCATCCACAGGAGTCGTAAGTGATGGTCCAACTATTCTGCCACCACGTGGGACTCGGGGGGAGGAGTGGGTGTATGATGGTACAGCAAGAGAGGGATGATCTAAAATCGAAAAAAAAAGGAGATGCAAGCTGGGAGATGGGAGGGGGGGGGGGGGGGGGGGGAGGATGTCGGTTTAACTTTTTTTTTCTACCACATGGGGATATTGTTTTCTAATCAGTAAGAATTCCGAATTTGCATAATTATACAATAGTTTTATTTAAAGTGGTCTTCACTTCCCTCCCACTCCTCCCCCCTCCCACTCATAGAGGACATAGCGTGTGAAACATTAAAGCTGTAACACAGATACATTTCTGCTGTATTACCCTTTCAACAAAATTCAAATCTTATGAGAACGACAAATCAGCGTGTGCGACAAATCGGCGGGTCTCAAATGCAGCCATGTAAAAAATAGCAACGTGTAAAACAAAAGAGCGAGGGCGCAAAAAACACTCCTTCGAATGAGCATGTCAACCATGGAAAATTCGTGGGGGATGGGAGGGGGGGAGGGACGGAGGAGGAAAAAATGAGAACACTAAAGTGTTGCATTGGATAGTATTGTGTTGTATTGCAATGTACTCTGTTGTGTTACATATATCAGAACATGAGAAATATTGCAACATCCTCAAACTTACACTGTAGCTACAACAAGTTCAAAAATCATGAAAGTGAGGGAGCGGAGGGTGGGGGGTGGGGGTGCAAATGGAATTATTTATGGGACTATTTTCAGTGTGTAAGAGAAAGGAGAGGGCGTCAAATGAATTGTGTTACATTATATTGTGTTGTATTTCTGTCTAGAGTTAAAAACAATAGAGAGCGGAACGTGAAAATTATTACGACACCCACGACCAAATGTAACAAGAAAAGGTTCCATAATCAAGAAAGGGAGAGCTAGGACTCAAATAGAAATATAAATGTAAGCAGGATATAAATGGGGGCGGGAGAGCTCTCCACAGGAACATAACAGTCATGTAAAGATGGGGAGTGGGAGAGCCCTCCACAGGAACATAACAGTCATGTAAAGATGGGGAGTGGGAGAGCCCTCCACAGGAACATAACAGTCATGTAAAGATGGGGAGTGGGAGAGCGCTCCACAGGAACATAACAGTCATGTAAAGATGGGAAGCGGGAGAGCCCTCCACAGGAACATAACAGTCATGTAAAGATGGGGAGCGGGAGAGCCCTCCACAGGAACATAACAATCATGTAAAGATGGGGAGCGGGAGAGCCCTCCACAGGAACATAACAATCATGTAAAGATGGGGAGCGGGAGAGCCCTCCACAGGAACATAACAATCATGTAAAGATGGGGAGTGGGAGAGCGCTCCACAGGAACATAACATCATGTAAAGATGGGGAGCGGGAGAGCGAAAATCAGGACTGTATAGTGTTCCATTGCACTGTATTATGTTACATCGAAATATGTTATGCTACACAGATCAGAAAGTGAAAAAATATTACGAGATCTTAGAGCTTAGACTGTAGAAAAAACATGTTCAATAATCATGAAAAGGAGGAAGCTGTGTGTGTGTGTGTGTGTGTGGAGGGGGGGGGGGGGGGGGGGACGCAAATAGAATAATTCATGTAAATATTGTCAAAGTGTGCAACAAAAAGAGATGGCTCAAAAAGGAATCCTTCATATGAATATAACAGTCATGTAAAGATGGAGGGAGGGAAGAAGAAAAATAACTTAATCTATAGCAAGAACAAGCAAAAGTGAGAACTTCATCGTGTCGCATTGCTTAGCATTTGTTGTGTTGCAATCAGTCGTGCTGTATTACATTATATCGGAATGTGAAAAAAAATAACATCCTCAAACTTAAACTGTTGTAAGTACAAGTCCAACAATCATGAAAAAGTGTGGTGTGAGTTGTGTGTGTGTGTGTGTGTGTGTGTGTGTGTGTGTGTGTGTGTGTGTGTGTGTGTGTGTGTGTGTGTGTGTGTGTAAATGGAATCGTTAATGTAAATATTGTGAATGTGTAAACAAAAGTCTTCGTGTAAGTGTTTTCAGTGTACAAAAGGACGGAGAGGGCACAAGAAGGAATCCTCCACACGAACATGACAATCTTGTAAAGATAAGAGGGGTTGGGGGGCGAAAAAAATGAAAACTGTATGGTGTTGTATTGCATAGTATTGTGTTGTGCTGCAATGTATTGTGTGTGTTACATGTATCAAAACGTGAAAACTATTACACACCCTCGAACTTAAACTGCTGCAAGAACAAGTTAATAGATAATTAAAGGGGAAGGGTGGGCCTAAATCATATCATGCATGTAAATACTGTGTATTTATGAAACACAAGGACAGGGGGAAAAGGAATTCTTCACATGAACATAACAACCATGTAAAGATGGGGAGAGTGAGGGCGAAAATCAGGACTGTATAATGTTGCAGTGGAGTGTAAGGTGTTGCATTAAAATGACTTGTATTGAGTAACACATATCAGAACATGAAAACTAGTACGACATCCTCGAACTTACACTGTAACAAGAACGAGTTCAATAAACATGAAAGGGAGGGAGGGGGCGCAAATGGAATCATCCATGTAAATATTGTCAGCGTGTAAAAAAAAAGGAAAATGACGCAAAAAGGAACCCTTCACAGGAACATATAATGATCATGTAAAAATGAGGGGGACGGAGGGCGAGAGGACTGTAGAGTACTGCATTATACATTATTGTGTTATAATGAAATGTGTTGTGTTTTGTGTTACATATATCAGAACTTGAAAAATATTACGAAATCCTCGAAAATAAAAACTGTAGCAAGAAACATATTCAACAATCATGAACAGAAGGGGAGTTAGGAGGAAAATTGAGTCATTGATGTAGATACTGTCAATGTGTACAAGAAAGAGGGCGCAAAAGGAAATCTTTCATATGAACATAACAATCATTTACAGATTGAGAGAAGGCGTGCGAAAATGAAGACTGTACAGTGTTGTATTGCACACAATTTGTGTTGTGTATTGCGATTTCCTGTGTTGTGTTACGTAATCAGAAGGTGACAAATATTACGCCATATTCGAACCTTAACTGTAGCAAGAACAAGTTCAATAATCATGAAAGTGAGGATTTGGTGGGCGCAAATCGAATCATTCGTGTTCAAATTGACAGCGTGTAAAAGATGGAATTGGCGCTGAAGGGAACCTTACACATGAAGATAATCATCACGTACGGATGGGGGGGGGGGGGGGGGGGGGGGCGAAAATGAGGGCGTATATAATGAGGGCTGTATAGTGTTGCATTACATAGTATTGTGTTGTACTGCAATGTATTGTGATGTTGTGTTGTACTGCAATGTATTGTGATGTGTTACATTGTGTTGTATTGTACTGCAATGTATTGTGATGTTACATTGTTCTGTCTTGTACTGCAATGTATTGTGATGTGTTACATTGTGTTGTGTTGTGTTGTGTTGTGTTGTATTTCTGGTCAGATCAAAAAATACATAACAGAACGTGAAAAATAATTACATCCATGAACAAACTGTAGCAATAACAAGTTCATAGTGAGAAGGGGAGGGAGGGGGGAGGAGGGTGTTCAAATGGAAATATGAATGTTAATGTTGTAAACATGTAAAACAAAAGGAGAGGGCGCGAAGAGGAACCCTTCACATTCACATGTTAATGGTGTGAACATGTGGAGAAGGAGGGCGAAAATGAGGACTGTGTACCGTTTCATTGCATAGTATTGTGTTGTCTAGAAATAGTGTTGTGTTACATATATAAGAACGTGAAAATATTACATCCGCGAACTTCAACTATAACAAGAATAAGTTTTTTAAAATCATGAAAAGGAGGGACGGTGCGGAAATAAAATCCTTCATGTAAATATTGTCAAAGTGTAAATATTGTCAAAGTGTAAATATTGTCAAAGTGTAAATATTATCAGAGTGTAAAACAAACATAAAGGGCGTGAAAAGGAACCTTCACATGAACATAAAAAATCATGTAAAAATGGGTGTGGAGGAGGATGAAAATGAGGACTGTATAGTGTTGCATTGAATAATATTTGTTGTATTGCAATGTAGTGGGTTGTGCTACATATTTCAGATCTTGAAATATGTTACATCTTCAAAACTTACACTGCAGCAAGAAAAAGTTCAATATTAATGAAAGGCGTGGAGTGTGGGGGTTGAGGCCCAAACGAAATCATTCATGTAAATAATAGTAATGTGAAAGACTACAACTTTGGTCTCTCTCTTGAGGGCACATAAGACCGTATGGCGAAAGCTTGGCTGTGTCTGGAGTGGCACTGTCTTCATCTGTCCGTGGGCAGGGGTGGTTGGTCTGTGGGGTGTGCTCGACAGCTGGAGGGTGGTGTTTTTCGCCGGTGGGCTCTGGAGTCATGAAATACGGGCTGGTACACCCATGGGGATGCTACTTTAAGGCTGTTATGAGTTGCATCCTGTAGTCTGATTTACCTCTGTTCAGGAGAAGTTTATGTCCCTTGATATCTTAATGGAGTGTCCTGCGCGTGCCTGTACTCATCGTCAACACAGCGCAGGCCTCCAAGGGTGGTACAGGACTGCTCTAAAGGCGGGTGAAGGCAGTGCTTCTCTGGTCCTCCCCAGCACCTTCGGGTGTTTCTTTTTCTTCTAGCAATGTGTAAAAAAAAAAAAAAAGAAAAGAAAGAAAAAAGAAAAAAAGAAAAAAAAAGAAGAGAGCGCAAAAATGAATCCTTCTCATGAACACAGCAGTCATGTAAAGATGGGGGTGTCTCAAACTTCAAAGAAGAGGCGGGACCGTAATATGTGGGTGGGAGATTGTCAGCCTGTGCCACAAGGGCACTGGTCATCGCTTCTCCAGTCGCTGTGGCTGGGCCCCTCTGAGGCTGGAGAACCACGGGATGAGCGCCATACCAACGAATATCAGTCTGCCTGGCCATAATGGGGCGAGATACGTAGTGTCTGGTCTTCTCCTGTGCTTGTGACTCTGCAGGAGGTCTGCCCGCTGGCCTCTGCCGACACATTCCGACTTCATAGCAGCTCATGGTTGTCTGGCTACCCTGTCAACACGGGGCTAATGTACACCAGACAGTGCGGGGTTGATTATTCTGGAAAGGACTGGTAGCCAGTGTAAAGACGGAAGGGTGAGGATCACGTGCTCTTCCCTTTTTCTGTCGCAGAAGCCTGGCAGCGGAGTTGTGTGACCTCTGAAGTCCGTCAGGAATCTAGTTAGGACGACCAGCGAGGAGCGAACTGAAATAGTCCAATCTAGGCAGAACAAATGTGCATACCAGAGTCTTTGTGGCCTCCAGTATCAGTCAGCTGAGCTAATGTATTGGAGGTCAATGAACGCGGAACGATGGAGACTAATCAAGTGGCAACGTGTTTATTCACCGATATGTCATCAAATATCATAAAGTCGAGGTTTCTAGCTGAACTAAATCAATGGTACGGCTGTGTCACCTACCTTCATAGGCCACGGAAAGGCGCCTGGGTGTGAGATTCTGTACGACTTGATCTGAAGACTCTCTCTCTCTCTCTCCTCTCTCTCTCTCTCTCTCTCTCTCCTCTCTCTCTCTCTTTGTGTGTGTGTATGTGTGTGTGTGTGTGTGTGTGTGTGTATGTGTGTGTGTGTGTGTGTGTGTGTGTGTTGCGCGCGCGCGCGCGTGTGTGTGTGTGTGTGTGTGTGTCATGTGCGTTTATTTAGCTGCAGTTCGTTGACTGATATCCATCTCCTGGCATATGAGATACACTGCAGATCATCCTTTGATGTGGCCCGTGTGCCATGAATCCTGAGCTGCAGTTCATCTGCTCAAGACTGGCCGGCGAGAAAACGACAGCCTATCACAGATGAAAATAGTTTCATGTGCCAGATAAATAGAACAGGGCCGTGCAATACCATACTGATCGGGAGAGACTTTTGGAGAAAAAAATCATTCGCCACAACAGTAAAAGACCGACCTGCCTGACAGATGGGGAGAAAACCGAGAAAGAGCTGAGCCAGGAAAACACCTCACAGATCATGTGGTCTTTGCAGCAGCATTCCATGGGCGGCTGTATCAAAACGGACGACAGATGGAGCAGACTGAGAATTGAAGCCTTCTCTTTCTTCAGTGAGAGAAGAATGTCACTGACGCCTTTGAGAAGCGCAGTTCTGTGCTGTGGTCCAGGCAGCAGGCACACTGAGATGAACCGATAAAATGGGCGGAGCTGAGATAAGCAAAGGTTTAGTGAAGAACCTTTCTTCCCAGAATCATGGACAGAAAAAAAAAAATGTTCAAAACAGAACTGTGCTTTTCGGGGAAAAAACATCCAGAGAGAAGATATTCATTGAAAATGTGTGTCAAAATGGTAAGAAAACAATTAATGTATTCAACAAACACAGTAATAATGATAGTAGTACTTCATGAAATTAATAACAATAATGATAGGAATAATAAGAAAGAAAAGAATACACCGGAGGGTGCGAGTGGGACCCACAGACGTGCTGTCCTCAACTGCCGAAGCAACCAGCTTGAAGCAATCATGCATCACGCTTGGAAGCCTGCGCTGTGTTCACATAGGGTGCAGGCATACACAGGGCATTCCATTCAGACGTCAAGAGACATAATTGCTCCCTGGCAGATCTCATTGAGTAACAGTCACTGGATGTGAAACGACAGAACCTCCACGTGAGCGTTCCATTGGGTGTATCAGCCCATATTTCATGACTATAGAGCCCACCGGCGAAAGGCACTATCATCAAGTACGTGCCGTGTACATCCCACAGCCTCGTTCGTTGCTGTTCCGCTGATGGGTAAAGGCAGCACATCTCCTGGCAGGGCCAAGCTTTTTGCTATTTGACGTCTTACCCGCCCTCTGAAGAGGATCCAGAGTTACAGCTTTACTTACTGCCAACAGGACTGCGGTCAGTGCGTCTTTCCTCACCGTCACTGGGCCTTTCCGCGGAGTCGGCCAAAAGGCAGACGAGGAAAAGATATGCCCGAAGATGCGAGTGGAGCCTAGGGAAGAGCTGTCCTCAATTGCTGAATTAACCAGCTGGGAGCAATCCTGCACCACCATTGGAAGCCTGTGCTGTGCTAGCCTAGGGTGCAGACACGCACAGGGTATTGCTGTTCCCTGGCAGATGCCAGTGGATGTGGTACAACAGAACCTTCACGGGAGGAAGAGAATCATTAAAAACGAGAGTCAAGATGTTGAGAAAAACAGTATATTCAAGAAATATAGTAATGATAATAGTTGTAGTTACAAAAAAATGATAACAATAATATTAGTCATAATAATAAGAAGATCGAATAATAATAGAATAATATTAGTAGCAATAACAATAATGATGATAACAATAACAGAAACAACAACAGCCAAAGTCACACACACACACACACACACACACACACACACACACACACACACACACATTAATCACAAAATATGTACTCCGGGGCAATGGAATCACAGCCCTGACACGGTGTCTGTGGTGGGCGTGGGCTAGCGATGACCAACATGGAGTGGACTAGCTGATTCTCTGACGCAGCCAAACAAACACTGATTATAGAGGCCCGTGATCCGCACGCCAGATGACTAGGATATATACATGGGCGTCGTACCCTCATCAGAATCCCAAATTAGACTGCTAAATTAGAATCCTGAATTAGTCTTAATTATCAATGCGAATGGGGCATGGCAAAGGAACGCTGGAGAGTCGATTGGCCACCTTGTGAAATCAAGGAACAGTGGCTAAATGAGGGGAATCATCTCATTTTCGTCATGAAGGAAAGCACGGCTTCCTAATGAGCAATCAGTGGGGTTATCTCTCACCCAGGACTGTTCACAAACATAACAATCAGTTCCTCTACCGGATTATCTCCCTTTATGGTCACTCTCAGGCGAGTACTCGTGTAGAGGTTTTGGTGTTCACACTTTGAAAGAACCTGAGGTGGCATCTCGACACGTGCCGTGGAAGCTGAATGGTGCAGAGAATATGACCTAACACCGCACGCATGTTACTTTCCATAGCGTACAGGGGATAGGGTGTGTGTGTTGTATGTGTAAGGAGGTGAGGGAGGTGCAATAGGCGCATGTACATCATCTTTCAACTCAAGAAAAATGAAATTCCATACTGTTTACTCAGAAAAACATTCTGAATGGGTTCCATGAGATGGAAGGGGGAGGGGGGGGGGGGTTTAGCTGTCTTTTCTCGTATATATTACTAATTTTTAGTTATCAATCAATCAAGGGTTATGAAGGAATTTTGATGTTCCCAGAAAGCCATTACCTAAAATGTTCACATCTGCTTTTTTTGTCACATATTTTAAACTCTCTTTTCAATCACACACACACACACACACACACACACACACAGAGAGAGAGAGAGAGAGAGAGAGAGAGAGAGAGAGAGAGAGAGAGAGAGAGAGAGAGAGACTGAGACTGAATGACAAACGCATTTCTGTTCCCAATACTTTAACCAGTGTAGTCTTCTTCAGATAGCTTTAATGATAAAAGTTGAAGCCCTGTGCCCAGTCATACAATCGTGAAATCTTGTCATGTACAAAATCCCATAGAACAAATCAGTAGTCTCAGAAAATCAAGTGCAGGAAGCAAGCCCTCGGTCATAAATACAATGACTTAGCAGTGAAAATGCGGCGTAATTTGTTTAAACAATGAATTTTTTTTATTGCATTGGGAATAAATGGCTGAACCGAAATCTAAAATATTTCCTTTTGGATCTGTCACCCTTCAAGGTTACACTGGTCATATTTGTATAGCGGGTTAAAGGGATTTTAGTCGGAAAAAGAAAGCTGGTTTAGAGAAACTAGATCGCTGAAATCTGTTGGGTTTTCTCTCTAATTCTTTATTCTATTAATGAAAAAAAACCTGTGTCGGGATCTGCTATTCGTCCAACTTTGTAAATTGCTTGTGAGTGGGCCCTCAAATCCCGCCCCGCACACCTGTTAGATCAGCGCTGGACGTGGGGACATAGGGAAGTGTGATCACTAAACTCTTCATAGCCGACACATAGGAACCAAACTAGCATCAGCTGATAGAGCCTCAAGAATCACACAACACAAATACTCCTACGGATTTATCCCCCGAGACGGAAAGTGACTACCTTAATTGTGGGTTTAAAAACGCGACAGCATTCTTACCCACAGTGAAATTGGGGGTTCGAGCCAAGAGAGAGAGAGAGAGAGTGAGGTATAACCATCTTCATCTTTTTTTTTCAAATAGAAAACATCCTCGGACCAGGGCTAAATCATCTTCCGCTTAAAAAAAAAAATAAATAAATAAAAAGAGTCTGTAGCAATTACAAATTAATGTAAATTATTACATCACCACCACCACACTACAACTACAACTACTACCACTACTACCACGACAATGATGGCGACGACCACGGGGACGGCGGCTACAAATATGAGCATCCATGCTAAAAGAAACTTTTCACTGTTGAAAATTGTTAACTACTTCGACCAAACAAAAAATCTCTGAAGTCACAAGCAGATACAGAAAACACTGATATACAAAAGGCATTAATTTACCTCAACTCATATATGAACATAGCAAGAAATTCATTTTCTATCCCCAAATGAACATGAATTTTGTTTTTTGTTTTGTTTTGTTTTTGTTTTTGTTTTTTTTCGTTAAACTGGTGTCACTTTGCACGGTTTCATCGACATAGACTTCACTACATGTGTAAGCCATGTGGCCGCAACAGAAGAAGGTACCGTGAAATAAGAAAGGGAAAGGATAAATAAGGACAGAGATAGAAAGAGCTTTTCATGGAAGACACTGACCAGATGCCTGATTCGAGCATTATTCAACGCACCAGTCAGTTTTTCAATACCAAGCTGAAATGGCTATTGGGAGAAAATCTAAGTGGGTGGATTTGAGGGTGAAAAGGTGGGGATAAGTATACAAGCCCGCATGCACGGGCATGCACATACCTGCACGTGTAAGTGTGAGGGCAGTACACACATACCTCAGCCTTTTTGTATGAAGCTGACTACAAAGAATGGACTCAAAACTCTCTCGAAGTGACCATGGGGTATATCAGTCCATGCTTTTCAAGGGGAGCATACAATAATATGGCTAACGTTGCTTTTAAAAGAAAATGGAAAAGATTTTGTTTATGAAAATGATCATGCTAAAAGTCAATCGCATCAGAATTACAGTAATATAAACTATTCAAAGACGGATATATATCCCCTCCCCCCCAACAGAATTTGGTGATCAGTTGCCCTGGATACAGTTGTAACTAAAGCACTGGGGCTGTTTGACAGCTTTGATATGAAACGACACTAATACTCCCATTCCCCTCTTGTTTAGGACTTCCTCCAAAAAAACGATTTGTCCGATGTGATTGAATGTGCTGTGTTGTGTCATGTCGTATCATATTGTGTTATGCTGTGCTGTCTGTGTCATGCCGTGCCGTATTGTGTCGTGTCATGGTGTATAATGTAGTGATGTGTCATTTCGTCTTGTGTTGTGTCGTGTCGTGTCGTGTAGTGTACTGCTGTGTCATGTCGTGTTGTCTCGTGTGGTATCGTGTCCTCTTGTTCTGTGTCGCGTCGTGTCGTATCGTGTCGTGTCGTGTCGTGCCATGTCGTGTCGTATCGTGTCGTGTCCTACTGTGTCATGTATCGTGTCGTGTTGTGTCTTGTCGTCTCATGTTGTGCCGTGTCGTGTCGCATTGTATCGTACTGTGTTGTGTCCTATTGCGTGTCACAGTAATGTAAATCCTCACGGTTACAACCACTTCCCTGTGTGAGGGATGTACTCTCTCAGCGATCTGTATTAGCTGACGACAGCTCACCACTTTGGAAAAGGATCATGCGGACAGGTTGCACAGTCCTTCCCTATGGCCATGCATATCTTGTGATCTACTGAGACTTCAAACCGAAAATTAATGATTATATCAGCGACTTCCGACAGGAGGATTGGAATACACAGACGGATAACAAACTTTTCCAGATCCGTCCAAACGTAAAAGACTTCCTCTCATCTACCTCTGGTGGTCGCAGAAAAAACGATTTTGTGCCGGTTGCACATTCGCCATTCGTTTTTAAACTCATTCGTACCTTTTCAATGACAAGTACCACTCACAGTGAAACATATATATTCTTTCAGAGTGTTGGAACTTGCATGATATGAGACAAACATTTTTACAGCAGACTCCATGAAAACATTGTTTACCTGATGTGATCTTTGAATTTCTAAAAGAGATTAACATTTTTCATCAGATCAGAGATTTTACAGTAGTAAGATTTTAAACAAAATTCCCGGTGTTTTTTAGAAGATGTATTTTAAGAGCTATGTGAACGAATGACTTGTGAGTTGACTTCAACGTGGTGACAACCCTGATATGGCCCTTTGCGGTCGGCTGGGCTATAAGTGACATTACCTTACCTTACTATCTGTGATCTTAAACGACCAAGGATAAATGCACCGTCCACTTGGTGTCCAATGGCATGACTGGGCATTTTCAGTGGAGTTATGTCATTTCAAGTTTAAATTCTCTTGCTGATTTCCTTTTCAATGTTTTTAACTCTAGAGCAATTTCAAATAATACAGATGATGTCATGACAAGATAGTAATCAATTAATGACAACATTATGTCCTCAAACTGTTATTAGAAAAGCTTCTGGTAGGCTTCTGAAACTGCCCTCCGGCAGAAAAAAGCAACATCTGTGGAAACCCTACTTTAATGATCCAGCAGTAACAGGCAGACAGTGAAAAGGATGGCGGTGGACTTGGGCGACGTGCTATTTACATCGCCCTGGTCCAGCGCCATCCTTTTCACCTAGAGTGATATGTAGGTTGGGACAAGAGAGAACAGTACAGTACACTGTAAGACAGCACTGTATAATGCAATACAGTGCAGTACAGTGCAAGACAAAACTACCATTGCACAATGCACAATTTAATATGACAAAATTAATTACAATACAAAATATAATGTAAGCAATAAAAGATGATATTACATGAAGAAGAAAAGTCGGAAAAAAATGGGAAGATTAAGGCCCAATTTAAAACAAAAAAGGGGGAAAAGGGGGGGGGGGTGATCAGGGAAAACCTTGCGTATATTTTCTAATGACTCCCTCTCCAAGGCGACTCTGCAGGGTACACTGGTGAGTGGACGTGTGTAGGTCACCACGTCTCCCTCCATGACCATTGTCAGGGAACAGTGCAGGATAGACATGTAGGTCACCACGTCTCCCTTCATCACCATTGTCAGGAAACAGTGCAGGATAGACATGTAGTCACCACGTCTCCCTTCATCACCATTGTCAGGAAACAGTGCAGGATAGACATGTAGGTCACCACGTCTCCCTCCAGAACCATTATCAGGGAACAGTGCAGGATAGACATGTAGGTCACCACGTCTCCCTCCATGACCATTATCAGGGAACAGTGCAGGATAGACATGTAGGTCACGTCTCTCTCCATCACCATTATCAGGGAACAGTGCAGAATAGACATGTAGATCACGTCTCTCTTCATCACCATTGTCAGGGAACAGTGCAGGATAGACATGTAGGTCACCACGTCTCCCTTCATCACCATTGTCAGGGAACAGTGCAGGATAGACATGTAGGTCACCACGTCTCCCTTCATCACCATTATCAGGAACAGTGCAGAATAGACATGTAGATCACGTCTCCCTTCATCACCATTGTCAGGGAACAGTGCAGGATAGACATGTAGGTCACCACGTCTCCCTTCATCACCATTATCAGGGGAACAGTGCAGAATAGACATGTAGATCACGTCTCCCTTCATCACCATTGTCAGGGAACAGTGCAGGATAGACATGTAGGTCACCACGTCTCCCTTCATCACCATTATCAGGGAACAGTGCAGAATAGACATGTAGATCACGTCTCCCTTCATCACCATTGTCAGGGAACAGTGCAGGATAGACATGTAGGTCACCACGTCTCCCTTCATCACCATTATCAGGGAACAGTGCAGAATAGACATGTAGATCACGTCTCCCTTCATCACCATTGTCAGGGAACAGTGCAGGATAGACATATCTCAACATTAGTCTTGTCCAAGAACATTTTACAGGATACAGCAGCAGACTACGGATTATGATGGTTCCCAGTCTAAGACCGTTTTACAGGGTGCAGTGAAGGGTCAACATATGTCTCATGATTCCAAAAACGGGAGGGAGGCGGGGGGTGGGGGAAGTATCTCACCATAATTGATTTATCAAGACCATCCAACAGGGTCAGAGAAGAACGGTATGTATCTCATCATGACTCATGTCTGCAAACGGTTTAAAAATTAAAGGATACAGTGGAGGGTGGATTTCAGTCTCGCCGTGACTCCATGTCGAAAGGTGCAGGGTGGACATGTGCCTCGCCATGACTGCATATTCAAGGGTACTGGATGGACAAACGTCTCGCCATGACTCCTTGTCTGAGGGTGTAGGGTGGGACAAACATCTCGCCATGACTCCATGTCCAAGGGTACAGGATGGGACAAACATCTTGCCATGACTCCATGTCCAGGGGATACTACAGGTTGCAGTGCGGGGTGGACATCCCAGAGGCAAACAAAGTAAATTCGGGATGGAAAAGACAAAGAGCAGGACAGGTGACACTGCCTCTACCCTGTGGCACAGGACTGAGGACGCAGGACTGTGGATATTCCTAACTGGACACAGGTCCCTGACAGTACCGCTACCACCCTTCTGTCAGGGGACACTTATACTGAAACAGTCTGAATGGTTAGGGAATATGCGTTACCTTCAACATCATTTCACGGCCAACAGCCGAACCACGTCATCAAGAGCCTCGTTTTACTTTAGTGTTGCCATTATTTCAAAAAGTCTGATTTCATTCAAGTGAACGGCCTCTGCACAAATCAGTTTCACAGGCGATCAGTTATCAAATGGTTTTCTTTATGGGAGTGTGGTGAAACCTTCTTCGGAGGTATGTGCCCAATTTCGTGGTCTTCCCGTGCATTTGGATTTTCCAGCGGTACCATCGATTGAAGGCTGACCAGCCCATCGGACTGTGCCACAAACGTTTGGAATAGTCGGGCAGGTTGTACTGGCCGGTGACGTCATCGGGGGTCATTCAGGGTCACCTCTGGATAAAGGATCTTAAAGGGAGAGATCACCGTTGTGAAGAAAAGGATGGAAGGTCGCAGGCTGGTTTGAAAACTTGGGGCTTCTCTAGAATGTTTCTTGGAGAAAAGGAACGATGGCTTGTTTGAGAAAGCCTCTCTTCCCAGATTTGGAAAGATGGAATGAATAAGAGATTTCTTGACGATAAGTTCAAAGTCAGTTTTGTTGTGCATCTGATGTCGGGTAACATCTGACGCAATCTGCACTCCACTGGAGTCATAAAGATCATGACTTGTATAATGCTCTTTTCCTCCATTTGTGTCAGAAATTTTCACAATCACATCATTAAATCCACCCACCACGTCATCAAATCCGCTCAACGCTTCATCGATTCCACTCACCACGTCATTACGTCTACTACGAAGACCGTCTCCTCGTTTTCCTTTCCATGAACTAGAGATGCGTCGTTTCTGAAAGTCACTACCTCTAGAGCGGCTGTTGGCAAAAGGGAGTGAAGGAATCTCTTGTCTCCAGAGCCTGTGTGGGGGTGGGACCTGAATGTTTTCTACTCCAGGGATCGAAATGATTTCTTTCTGCTGTCTGAAAACTCTCGAATTTGTGAGTGATCTTCCACCACGAAAGGATCTTTGGTATCATACTGGTTCCTCTTGCAACTCCTCTATGTGCCCATGAAGACGAGACACCTCGTTTGTGTAACTGATGGGGTCTAGAATCCTGTGAGTTTGCCAATAACTTGTCTGAACGGTTCCCTGTCCATGTGTGGAATGGTTTTTTTGACTGCTCTTTGAATAGTCTTTGCTCCTGTTCGTTTTTCCTACCCCTGTGCTCGAAGTCTTCTTGTATTTATTCCCAAATGTTTGCATGGTGGTTGTCTTTCCGGACACTTTACAGGTATTCTCTACTCTTCTTTCATCTCTCACACTTGTCTGTGCTGGTGTTTCCTTCCCTACCAAATCAAAGAAATGTTCATTTCTGTCCAGACTTCCTTTGTCGTCATTAACGAATAATGGAGCCAAAGCTGTCGTTCCTGTCCCATTTTTTCAGTGCTGCCTCATTGTCAGTCAGAAGACGCAGATTCCTGGATGTCGTCCATCTTTGCCGTTTACCCCGCCCAGGCATTGAAAGCTAGTTTCTTCCACCATATCTCCCCAGATTTCGGTATCAGCTGCTTGATTCTGCTTGTGGTCATCTCGTGCATTCTTCGTGCTATTTCTGTCTTCGATGTGCAGAGTAGTCGCCGATGTGTTGGAACTGTCCTCATTGAAGAATTTTTTTGAGAGATTCCTCATCTGCGTGCTGAATCGATGCTTCCAAGAGCTGTCTTCATGAAGAGAGCCACTGTCTCGCTGTCCTGTCCAGGCTCTTACAACAGAGATTTTACCGCTATTCTCCACTTCATCATTTGATTTACTCACAGTCCGTACCCTTGAGGATTCATGAGAGTCATTGAGTGAAGAAATTGATTCTTCTTCTCCAGCGACACTCCCGTCAAATACGTTTTTACTGGGCGAAACATTGAATTGTTTCTTACCCCACATCCCGTGATAGCCCCTCTCACTGTTATCAACACTGGGTAGAGAAAGCGATCGTCTCCTAGTCCACACCCTGTAAATATCCTTGTTAGTATACTTCTCTTTTGGAGAAAGATGTGACCCTTTTATATCCAACACCCCAAAAGCGCCTCTCTTAGTATTATAATCTGTGGGTAAAGTAGCCCACACCTTGAAGATCCCCCATGTGCATTGTGCAGTCTGAGTGAAGTCGCTGATCGTTTTCCATCCCACATCTGGAAAGCGCTCCTCTTTGTATTATCATGTGTCTGTGTGAATCAGCCGATCGTTTTCCCAGCCCATTCCTGGAAAGGGCTCCTCTTTGCATTATAAAACTCTCTGATAAGCAACTGATCCTTTTCCATCCCACACCTGGAAAAGCCTCTCTCTTTGTATTATTATTTTTGTGTGAATAAGCCGATCGTTTTCAATCCCACACCTGGAAAGGGCCCCTCTTTGTGTGTTATCATCTCGGTGTGAATCATTTGATCGCTTTCCATCCCACAGGTGGAAAAGGCCCCTCTTTGTATCATTATCTTTGTGTGGATCAGCCGATCGTTTTCCCAGCCAATACCTGGAAAGTGCCTATCTTAAAGTTAGTCTTTTCATGTGAAATAGCAAATTTGTTTTACATGGCAGCTCTTTTCATCGCATTCTTTGGGATTAGAAGTGTAAAACTTTCCTATTATAATTCTGTGACTATTTTTCACTACAGGGGGTATCAAGTGTTGTCTAGAGGATGTGGTAAAGACATCTGTTTCTGAAATAATTTTTCCAGAAAATGATGGGATTGTGTCCCATTCGAACTTTTCGTCATTCCTTTCCCTACCCAGGCCTGAAGAGCCATTTTACCTGGTTCACCATCAGAGCGTGAACTGCCTAATTGATTTAGTGACATGGTGTTTATAATCAGAGGGACGTAATCAACAGCGCATCGTTTTCCAGCCCACGCACTGAATGATGCCTGCTTCTTTACTATGGTGCTGTGAGGCTGTTGGGCTGTCATCTTTCGGGGCCAAGGATGGATGATGCGACCGTCTGAGAAGCGTGCATAATGTAGTTCAGATCTTTTTCCTGCCCAGACACTGAACGGCGCTCGTTTCTTTGAGTTCGTGCTATGCAGTTGACGATCAGAGTGTTTCTCTGCATCATTGATGAAGAGAGGTTTTTGGTAAAGATTCCAGGCTGTTGTAATGCTGATCGTTCTCCAGCCCACACCCTGAAAGCAGGTCTTTCGTTCTCTTTTTGTTAGTGTGGGTAATTGGTTGATGGACTGTTCCTTGAAACTGGGTTGGCTTATGCCCGTGTGAGGTTGTTCTGAGACCTTTGATGGGACAGTATGTGTGGGTTGTTGTCCACTGACGTCTGAATATGACAGAAAGGAGACTGTGCCTGTTTGTGACTTGATGGCAGAACTGGTCAGAATGCCATTTGTCTTGTCTGTTGTGACTTGATGACAGAACTGGTCAGAATGTCATTTGTTTTATCTGTTTGTGCTTTAGCAGAACTGGTCAGAATGCCACTTGTTTTATCTGTTTGTGCTTTGGCAGAACTGGTCAGAATGTCATTTGTGTGGCCTGTTTGTGACTTGATGACAGAACTGGTCAGAATGTCATTTGTGTTGCCTGTTTGTACTTTGGCAGAAATGGTCAGAATGCCATTTGTGTTCATCTGGGTTTTTCTATTTTCGTCCGACTTCAGCCTGGGCTGTTTAGTTTGGAAATTTTTTTGTGGTGAGGACCGTACCCAGAGGAACGTCAGGAGTCAGATCAAAGTCGTTTGGGAATTGGTTTGTGTGGGAAGCCTCTGAGCTGGGTAATGTTTCAACAATGGAGAGATGTGAGATCGCATTGAACATGTTGAAATCCTCTACCCCCAATCCATCTGGGATCCCCGTGGAATGAAATACGGTTTCTCGCCTGTTGGGGACATGCGCAGGAATAGATTTTTCCATCCACTTCTTTGTCCTGCTGGACATGACCACGACCTGATGAATTTTGTGTGCTCACGTCACGGCTGCTGACGATAGCGTTGAATGCCTGACTAAAGGAAGATAAGTCTGCTTGATTTCGTTTTCTCGCCCAGGCTTTGAACGCAGCTCTTTTGGCCTGCATAACACTGGCATTGAATGACTGCCTGTCCGACTGTGGACTGTCAGTCAAAGACGGAACAGGAGTCACCGTGAAACATAAAAGTGAAAAGCGAATCAAAACTCGTCCGCCTTCCCTTAACATGGTGCGATATTGACGTAAAGTTTTCCTGATTAAAAAAAAAAAAAAAAAAAGGGGGGGGGGGGGGGAGGAAGAAAAAATAAATTTGCAGTGCGATGTAACTTGCTCAGGGAGCTAATTTTAGATTAATCGAAATCGAAATTTGCGCGTCCTATGTTAATACCCAGAGTTGATGTGCAACAAATTTGATATGCAAACGTTCACTGAAGCTGTGAATCAACATTCTGTTCTGTCCTTTTCATCTTTCACGAACTGATTGTCTAGACTGTCAACTTTGAACAAGAAACAAGTGATCGGAAACAAGCCCTTTCTCTATACAGAAAAAACCATTTTCTATTCCATCGTATTTCAAATGGGAAGATGTGTGTCTCTAATTTATATGAGTACTTATGGCAATAATTATCGCAATGATTCATAAAAATGTGTGTTTGTCTGTATCTATGTAAAGATTGTAAAACCTCTGTCCTCAGTCAAAAAGGTCGCTAATACCCTAAATAATGAAACAGTCATATATCAATAAACTAGGCGTAGTGATACTCGTGTCAACAACCGAACAAATAATACTAAACAGAACAAAGCATTATATTTCAGTCATCAGCACGACAAGCCTCTCCTTAACAAAATGCAATGAAATGATTACAGCACATTTCTGTCCACCATCACAGGAAGGACACCAAACATAGTCTTGCCTCAGTTCAATCACAAGCGTTCCTGTTGTTACACAAGGAACACATCATTGTCATTCTCGTTGTTGTTTTTGGCGGTGGTGGCGGTGGTGTGGTGGTGTTCCTGCTGCTGTTGCTGTTGCTGCTGCTACTCGTGCGTCCAGAACA
>JADBJO010014085.1:0-5000 GCA_016801955.1 Conus betulinus | reverse complement strand
ACGGTAGGTGAAAAATAAATAACCGTAAGGTACAGTTCTCATAAATTAATGTGAGTAAAGGAAGAAGCAAATACATTTATCATAATCAAACCAGCGGCATTCTTCAGTAAATGATGAACAAAAACGACAGTTTGATAGCAAATATCAATAAAGAAACAAAGGAGCAAACAAAGAAATATTTGAGGAGGGGATGAAGGTTTCAGAATGAGAAAAAGTATGTTATTAAGATAACTAAGTGAACAAGCGAACAAGCAACCATATCATAAGTACTGGCAGAAGCATTTGTTAATACGTAGTAAACAATCATTGTAATAATATTAACAAATATAATTAAATAAACGAAAGAAAAAATGAAATATTAAATGAGAGCAAACGTATTTGAAAATGACTAATAAAGAATACAGTAACAATATTTGTAAATGTGAATTAAACAAAGAAATTGTGACTTTTTGCTGTGAAAGTGGAGCTTGTGGAGCTGCAGAAAGTGGAGAAAGTGGAGAGTTAAACCAATAACAATAAGACTGATATGCCTAAAATGGTAAAGAAATGTAAAACACCTATGATTTAACTAAATAACCATAGGAACAATACTCACTAAGCATGTGATAGAACCAGAGAAAAAGACGCCTGACATGTTCTGGAACTGATGACTTAGCCAGCCACCCGGTCAGCAAGGGAACGCACTCAGCAGAAGAAAATAGCGCCACTGTAGGCCAGGCACCTGCAGTGATGACAGGGAAAGAACAGGTCACTCCTCCTTGTTCTCTGTGGTTCCAACTGCCTTTCTGTATGCAGGTTAGTTGTCGACAGATCTTGCTACACCTTGTGCAGGGCCGGTTACGTTATCTATAGATCGTGGTTAACCTTTTACCGATCTTGCTTTATCATCTACACAACTTGCATTTGCAGTTCTTGTACAAGCACGAACTTAAAGTTCACATAATCATAGTAGTTTGTGTCCAGGTGAATAATTGACTCGTCCACACGTTTTTGTGTACGGTTAAATTTCAGCTCACGTAGTCGTCCGGGAATGTAGTATGCGCTGGTTTATACCGGCATAAAAAGGTAGTGTCATTAAACATAACATTTTCACTGATTTCCTCAATCAAGTGTATAAAATTTGTCCAGCATCCAAAGCTCTTTTTTTTTTAATTAGCGTGTCATTAAACATAACATTTTCACTGATTTCCTCAATCAAGTGTATAAAATTTGTCAAGCATCCAAAGCTCTTTTTTTATTAGCGTGTCATTAAACACATACATTTTTCACTGATTTCCTCAATCAAGTGTATAAAATTTGTCAAGCATCCAAAGCTCTTTTTTTTATTAGCTTTTGTTTGTTCATGAGTGGTAAGTTTTCATAGCATCTGCAGAACTTGTTAAACCGTAAAGTAACGTGCCTGTTGTCTCCTTTGTCATGTAATTGTAAATATATCAATCAAAGAATTCGTGTACAAGTTTGCCGTGCTCTGAAATGAAACAAACTACTTTGTCTAGATTCGGTGCACAGATCAGACAAGTTTTGTACTTAACAAAATCAAGGATTCACAGAATGTTTCTGTGTTGGTAAAAATTGGCTGTTCACCTGCTTTCTTCCTCCGGTCATGGTAATATGAGCGAAATACTCGTGTCAACTTTCCGTGTGGATTTCTTTAGATGACAATACAACTATTTCCCAGTCCAGACAAGGTAAACAAACCCTTTGACAGTCACTAAACTCCTGTGTTAAGGAAGAGTATAGGAAAACAACTCTCGGTGAATTTATTTCATAGCGAAGTCCATGGCAAAATCAGACAGCTAACTGAGTTTTAGGCGGGGCGAGTCCAGACACCGCTGGCAAAGTGTGTGAACTGTCTACAGACAGAACAGCTCCCCGGCACTGGCTCACAGCTGTCTGTGACCAGGCCGTTAAATAGTCTGGCTGTTGACGTCTTGGCTTCTCTTCTCCCCGCTCCTGTTCCCCTCCTCTGCCTCCTCCCCATCCTTTTTGCTGTTGCCTCCGGCCACAGCCTCCTGCCCCCCACCATGTCCACCCCTCTCTCAGCCACACCTCTGCGACGGCGTCCTCTCAGTTCAATGCTCCTGGTACTTCACCGCCGCCCCCCCCCCTCCCCCCGCTCCCCCACCTTCTCTCTCTCTCTCTCTCTCTCTCTCTCTCTCTCTCTCTCTCTCTCTCTCTCTCTCTCTCTCTCTCTCTCTTCGATTTAACTGCCGTCATCGAATCTGCTTCTTTTAAAATCTGCATAAAGCTGCTAAAAATTATTTTCGATTATCCTTTGACAATGCAAATGCAATTTACTGGACTTCCAGTGACTGTGGAGACAGCCCTGAACGCCCTGCTGACTGACCACACACGTGTCAAGCTGTTAAATTACAGGTAAAGGCAGCAACACGGTCGTCGTGCTGCCACTGAATCCTGTCGTCCCTGTGACCACAACAATGGCGGATCCATACAGAAAGGCAGTTGGAACCACGGAGAACAAGGAGGAGTGACCTGTTCTTTCCCTGTCATCACTGCAGGTGCCTGGCCCACACCAGACAGTGCTGGTTCCTACAGTCCTACACCCAGACAGTGCTGGTTCCTACAGTCCTACACCAGACAGTGCTGGTTCCCACAGTTCCACAACCAGACAGTGCTGGTTCCCACAGTTCACACACCAGACAGTGCTGGTTCCCACAGTTCCACACCCAGACAGTGCTGGTTCCCACAGTTCCACACCAGACAGTGCTGGTTCCTACAGTCCTACACCAGACAGTGCTGGTCACCACAGTCCCACACCAGACAGTGCTGGTTACCACAGTCCCTACACCAGACAGTGCTGGTTCCTACCCTAGTCCTACACCAGACAGTGCTGCTGTTCCTACAGTCCCACACCAGACAGTGCTGGTTCCTACAGTCCCCAGTCTAACACCAGACAGTGCTGGTTCCTACAGTCCCACACCAGACAGTGCTGGTTCCTACAGTCCCACACCAGACAGTGCTGGTTCGTATAGTCCCACACCAGACAGTGCTTGGTTCCTACAGTCCTACACCAGACAGTGCTGGTTCCCCAACACAGTCCTACACCCAGACACTGCTGGTTCGTGTAGTCCCACACCAGACAGTGCTGGTTCCACAGTCCCACACAGACAGTGCTGGTTCCCACAGTCCTACACCAGACCGTGCTGGTTCCCATGGTTTCTACACCAGACAGTGCTGTTCCTACAGTCCCTACACCAGACAGTGCTGGTTCCCACAGTCCTACACCAGACACTGCTGGTTCGTATATAGTCCCCACACCAAGACTGTGCTGGTTCCCACATCCCACACCAGGACAGTGCTGGTTCCCACAGTCCTACACCAGACAGTGCTGTGTTCCCATGGTTCTACACCAGACAGTGCTGGTTCCTACAGTCCTACACAAAGACAGTGCTGGTTCCTACAGTCCCACACCAGACAGTGCTGGTTCCCACAGTTCCACACCAGACATGCTGGTTCCTACAGTCCTACACCAGACAGTGCTGGTTCCTACAGTCCCACACCAGACAGTGCTGGTTCCCACAGTCCCATACCAACAGTGCTGGTTCGCTACAGTTTCCACACCAGACAGTGCTGGTTCGTATAGTCCCACACCAGACAGTGCTGGTCCCACAGTCCTACACCAGACAGTGCTGGTTCGTATAGTCCCACACCAGACAGTGCTGGTTTCCTACGGTCCCACACCAGACAGTGCTGGTTCCTACGGTCCCAACACCATACAGTGCTGGTTCCTAACAGTCCCACACCAGACAGTGCTGGTTCCTACAGTCCTACACCAGACAGTGCTGGTTCCCACATCCTGCACCAGACGCGTGCTGGTTCCCACAGTCCTACACCAAGACAGTTGCTGGGTCCTACAGTCCCCACACCAGACAGTGCGAGGTTCCCCTACAGTCCTACACCAGACAGTGCTGGTTCCCACAGTCCTGCACCAGACAGTGCTGGTTCCCACAGTCCTACACCAGACAGTGCCTGGTTCCTACAGTTCCACACCAGACGTGCTTGTTCCTACAGTCCTACAGCAGGCATCAACCCTGACCAGGCACTGTACACTGTACACTTTTTCGCATAATACAGTTGGGAGCGTAGATAGCCATGCCTGTGAGGCGGCTCAACCCGTTCCCCTGATGAGTGATAATCCACTGAGTCACTCAGCAAACGAATTGTTAGCTTCCAGCACACAGCTCTTCTTTCGGCTTTAGACCTGGTAGGCAGCCTGTGTGTACCCACGAGTGTTTAACTGCGACACGCTGGGAAACTAACTGAGGCGTAGGTGGTACATAAGTATTGCCAGTTAAACAGAAGTCCAGTAATAATTACATATGATGTTGATGAAAAAACACACCACTCGGTACAGGGCACGCCGGCTATTCCGGTCCGCCTCTTTCATCACCATTAGTTTTGAAAAAAGAAAATGTAAAACATTTTTATTGCAACAACACACCAACAACAACTTAACCCACTACCACCACCACCAACAACAACAAAATAGAGCCTAGAAAGGTCCTCATGTTCAAACGAGAACAGTACAGGAAGGACAGCAGGTGTCTACTGTGGACGGTGTTTACAGTATCACCCAGACTGCTATCGACAAAGCTGATGTGTGGTTCCACTGTGAAAGAAAGAAAAGCAGTGTAGAGAGTGTGCGCCTCAAGGCAGGTGATGACGTCAGTGCTGGTTTCACCAGCCTCACTCCCACCGCATGCGGTATACCAGCGTTGTCACAGCCGTCAGCCATTATTTTATAGGTCTGTTAGGAAGAAATTACCGCGATGACATGAATAAGCCAATGTACTAACAGTTCAGGTCAGTTTTTATGTCAAAATGCCTCCATCTAACTCAACTTTCCACGAAATTTTAAACCAATGAACAGGGCTGCGTGCAGTATGTATGGATCAGCCATAGAGTCAGTGTGTGGGTGGGTGTGTGTGTGTGTCCTGTCTGTCTGTCTGTTCTGGTCTGTGTCCTTTCTGTGTGTGTCG
>JADBJO010014084.1:22500-49343 GCA_016801955.1 Conus betulinus | reverse complement strand
AGACCCTCTGCTGTCAAGCTTTCCCTGGAGATTTTCTTTTTGTACAGCTATTCTGTTTGCTTGCTAGGGTCTTTGGCAGGACTTGGACTGAGGGACCTTTGTCTACCTCAGTGCAATGGAATGGATTACTTTGTTGTCGTTCCACTTCCTGGGTGTATGACTGAACGTTTTGCATTTTGCATCACCACAGCACCACTCTTGTCTACTAGGCTTATAATGAGGATAGTTCTGTTTAACACCAGCTGGTGGAGTCGCAAGAACAGCCTGCGTCGTTTGCTGCGATTGTCGTCGGAAATTTTGGTACTAGCGTGAGTTTCCAGTGTGTGTGTGTGTGTGTGTGTGTGTGTGTGTGTGTGTGCGCGTGCGTGCGTGCGTCTTCTTGAGTGTGTGTGTGTGTGTGTGTGTGTGTGTGTGTGTGTGTGTGTGTGTGTGTGTGTGTGTGTGGTGGGGGAAGGGTCCGGGTATGTGTGTGAGTGAATGTGCGTGTGTGTTTGTTTCTGTATGTGTGCATACGAGATAGATAGAGAGAGAGAGAGAGAGAGAGAGAGAGAGAGAGAGAGAGAGGGGGGGGGGGGCGTCAGACAGACAGATGCGAGCGGGCGGTTATGTAATAGGCCTGTCTATAATTGTGAATGCATGTCAACTTGCAGAACCCCATACGCATGCGTGCTGACAGACGATGAGCAATGCTATCCGATGTAAACAAACTTTATTCATCAGCAATAGTAACATTTTATTGTTGCAAACAATGTTGAGTGGAAAATAAGCGTACGATAAGTAAACACACATGATACATGAAATTGGGGATTTACAAAATAATGAAAAATCAAACAAACAAACGAAAACCAGGTGTATGCGACCTGTAACAGACTGGCTCTGACCGCTTAAGTTTCTATGACCTTTGACATCAGACAAAGTATCGGCTGCTTCAGCGAAAGAAACAAAAACAAACATACAAACAACAAAAAATCAGTTGAGTGAAAATGGCAAAGCTGTCTGTTACACGAGGCGAGATTTCTGGATCCGAATGGTTAGAATGAATAGGAGTCTTTAAGGGACGACATTGAGTGTGTGTGTGTGTGTGTGTGTGTGTGTGTGTGTGTGTGTGTGTGTGTGTGTGTGCGTGCGTGCGTGCTTGCGTGTGTGTGTGTGTGTGTGTGTGTGTGTGTATACGCGCGCGCATGTATGTATGTATGTGTGTGTGAGTGTGCGTGTGTGGGTGTGTGCATGCTTGTGTACGGGCATGCGTGCGTGCGTGCGAGTGTGTGTGTGTGTGTGTGTGTGTGTGTGTGTGTGTGTGTGTGAGTGTGTGTGTGTGTGTGTGTGTGTGTGTGTGTGTGTGTGTGTGTGTGGTGTGGATGCTGTGTGTGCGTGCGTGTGTGCATGTGTGTGTGTGTGTGTGGTGGGGGGGGGGGGGGGGGGGGGGGGGGGAGAGTAGAGAGAACGAGGAAATAGGATGCGAGCACCTGCCCAACTGTGAAAGGGTATACTATTACGTCTGTCCTCCGCGAACGTTGAATTTAAACGCCCTTTCCCAACAAAACATCGAGCTTGTTGATGACGTTTTGAAAAGTGATGACCATCAGAACTAATACGCACATTATACTTGCTTGTCGAGCTATTGAGACTGTTGGGAGGAAGATAATGCGGACTATGTGAACGGCTGGTGGTTGCGGCGGAAAGGTGATCTCGTGTAAATACTGCTCTAGTTAATTATTTATTCATTCATTTGATTAATTATTTATTCATTCAATCATTCATTCATTTATTTTCGTTTCATTCCTTCATTCATTTCTTTCATTTATTTTTTTACACTTTTTTGCTATTAGCAAGGGCTGGAGGGGACCTAGATGTGAGGTTGAATTAGCTTTAATCAAAACAAAGTTCATTTATGTCTCTGTTGATTTCATTCATCTGTGGTTCACTCCTTGTTTCCAGTTACACTGAACGATCTGGGCGTGATCCTTCTACCATGTCACATGGTTATGTGTGTGACATACGTTTTTGAGGCTTGACCTCTTAGTGCTCCGTCTGCCACTCTTTAATCTTTATTTGCTTCCTTAACATACGAGACGTTAACGTTTATCGGGACAGAAGCTCGCGTGTAGGGGTGGTTGGTGGTGGGTGGCTGAGTTGGTGGTCACTGTGTAGAGTTCAGCCTTTTTGTGTGCAGTTATTATCATTATCGTCATTACTATTGCAGTTGTTCTCATCACTTTTATTGTCGATATTGTTGTAGTGCAGAGAGGCCTTCAGATAAGGCTGGATTTGTGGACCCCTTTTTATGTAAACATGTAGGTGTGAAAGAGATTTTTCTTTTTACGGAATGTGTGCACGGTTGAAGAGGGACAGTGAGAGAATAAGACAGAGCAACACCACAGAATCATAATGTTATACTCTCCAGGATACATGTGAACGGTGGGAGATAACAACTTTATTCTTTTGCTTTCTTCCCTTGCACACTTTTATATACAATGGAAACATTTCCCATTCATACTCTCTATCTATAATGGGCGAATAGCTTGCCATATGTCGTCACTCTCTATGTCTCTCTGTCTTCACTGCCTCTCTTTCTCTCTCGTACTCTTCTTTGTAATTCCAAGAAAAAATGTATGCAATATTTCAGATACACAAAAATAGGCAATTATCAGTTATGATGCCTTTTCACAACTGGTCTGTAGATGATGGGATTCATGCCCTTTTAGCTTGGGATTATGGTTAGCAAGTTGTTTCCAGATCAAAATTTGCATAGAATCAGATACGATAGTGTAATATGGCTTTCTGAACTACTATAATCTTATATGCATTGTCACTTACAAAATTCGCATTTTTATTGTGTAACTTTCAAATAAAAAAATGAAAAGTCACAAATAAGATAAACCTTTTCTGCTGAATTTAGGTCTGTTTAATTTAATCGAACTAAGATACCTATAATCACTAAACTGATGAGACGATCTTGAGTACAGAACTGTGGCGTGCAATAAACATTGCTATGCAGCAATTGTGGGTGATAACAAAGGGTGCTTGCTAATGAAAAAAAGATACGAAGACACGTGATACATCGAGTAGCTCCCACAATGTCCATTTCATTTTTGTTTTGTTTTGTTCTGTGCATATGAATCTGCTTTGTCAAATGATTTGAAAACAGTGCCTCATTGTTATAAGCGTAGTATAACAGGCATTCGGCGATAGCTGGATCACCACAGAACAGTAAGACTCTATTTGACACAGGTTTTTTTTCCCTGCATTTTATCAAGGGCTTTCGAATATTTTTAACAGCAGGCCCACAGCTCGTCGCACTGATACAACCTCTCCATTAAAGGAGAAATGTTGTGCGTGCTAGTTTTCATATCTAATTGGGCAGCAACAGAAAAGAAAAGAACAAGTCTTAAATAAAATCGAAATTTTCATTTTCAAACAGGAGGCGTTTATCCCCCTCTGTTGATTATTTCTTTTTGTGTGTGAAACGCCACTAAATGTTATGGAATGCTGTTTATGAAAATAAATATAAGCATCATTTTCAGCAAAACATCAGAAAACAGCAACGACAAAAACATGGGGGAACATATCAGCATTTTTCGTAACAACCTAGACATTCGCTTTTGCTCAGATCCAAACAGTTTGAAACCTTTTCCCAAGTTGCTTTCAAGACCCACTCGTCCACCTATCCGTGACGGAGCAGCTGGGCAACGACATGACTCAGGAGCAGGAGGAGGGCGAGGAAGGCACCGTGTGTGTAGAGGCATGCACGCGGGAAGGTGGCAGAGCCCGGCAAGCACACGCCGCACCTGTAGGGACAGATGACCCAGACGGTCTGCTGCTGGCAGTGGGCCCTGGTGAACTTCTGGCAACCAGTACTGCCGTCCTCACTCGGGCAGGTTTCTGCACTCACCCAGGAGACGAACATATAGCAGGGACGCTTTCCTACCACCACAAATGGTGGCTGCATCAGCGACACAGGCAAACATGTAACGGGGACTTTTCTACTACCATAAGTATTGACTGTATCAGCAACACAGACGAACATGTAACTAGGACACTTTCCTACTACCACAAATGGTGACTATCTGCAAAACAGACGCACATCTAACGGGGACACTTTCCTACCACCGTAAATAGTGACTGTATCAGCATCTGCCACAGAAGAGATAACGGTATTGGTAACACAAACGATCGATACACCGGCTATATCTGTCTAACACCAAAAACGTAGACAGTGTCAGTAACAGATAAACATGAAATGGGCACCCTCATTAACACCAGAAGTGATGAAAAAGTAGTGACGTACCAAGAACATGTGGTAGGTACATTTACTTACACCATGCGGCGGTAATAATCATACCAAACATGGAACCAACAGTCGGTATTGTTAATTACCACCGAAAGTAGCATCGATTACATCATGAACACAGAATATATAGTGGGTACGCTTACTTATCACCGAAAGTAGCGACAATGATATTTGTCAAACAGGAGAACATAACTCTGGCTTCCCTACTACCTACCACCAAATAGTGACAGTATCATTATTAACGCCGGCGAGGATGGTGTACCACTTACCCACCTCCTGAGAGATGGCAGCGTTAAGGACACGAAGGAATACACAGTGTGTTCCCCAACCTACCTGGTCACGGTTTGTGTAACATTGGCCGAACATACTGCAAGTAGCCTACCCTTACCTACCATTAGATGTGTGAGTTTTTACCAACACATAGAGGACGAACGGTAACAGGCAACCATTAGTTATAAACAAATAGTGACTGTTTCAGTAACGCAGGTAAACATGTAGCTTATACCCCTATTCACCTTAACAGGGGGTGTGCTTGCAGCTGTAAACTCTCTCTCGCTGTTAATTCGCGTTCTTAATCGCCAGCCCAAGCACAAGGGACCATTCCACAGCTATCACCTCATCAAGGTCGTTAAATTTAAGAAAACAACGACGACTCAAAAATTGCGGTTAAATTCTTCTTCTGTAAAATCTGATCGGATTCAGAGTCTGTATTCACCATCAGAAAGGGTGACGTTAGTAGTAATACAGGTGAAACGTGTGGGTGTAAAGTCAAATCCACCATCAGAAAGGGTGACATTACAGATGAACGTGTAACTGTAAATTTCGAATTCTCCCGTGGAAATGGTGACAATTCTTGTAACATAGAAAGACAATTCGGAATTAAACGTTCATCTTCATCAGGAGTTGTGACAGTATGTGTAACACAGATGCACATTTATTATTGGTATTTACTTTCATTCAACACAATAAGATAAGTGAACAAATTATTAGCAACACAGATGGACCTGTGACTGTAGATTCTTATTCGCAGTTAAAAGTGCTGGCAGTGACATCAGACGTGGTGAAATTATTGATAAAGAAGCGGTGAAATTATTAGTAACACAGATGGACCTGTGACTGTAAATTCTTATTCACGATAGAAACTGGTACTAGCAACACAAACCTTTCTTTTTGAGAGAAAGGAGCGGAGAGACAGATGGTGAGCAAAGGGTAGGAAGCAGGGTGGAGGACGGGGAGCGGGGAAAGACGGTAAGGGCGGACGGGGGGGGTGAGGGGCTAATTCTGTTTTTCTTACCACAAGTCTTCCCAGTGAAGCCCCCCAGGCAGGTGCAGCGGCAAGTCTGCTTGTTGAGGACGCCGTCGTGTTTGCACTTGATCTCAGGGCACGAGCCACCCGAGGACTCTGGTAAAACCAACACAAACACAGGGCAGTGTTATTCCTTCGCTAACCCTTCTTTTGCCATGCTCTCTCCACGCGTGGTGATGGACAGTGTGTGCCACACTGGGGGGCCCAATGGATCATGACCTCGCCTCGGAAGACAACCAATGCCAGAGATGGCCGAGTCTGGCACAGGAAGGCTGTTCAAGTTCTTTCCCCGTATTAAGTCCCATCGACCTCGCTGTGGTAGCAAGTCTCTGTGTCAGTATTATTCTAGCGCAGGGGACCCTAGAGCCCCCCCCCCCCCCCCCCCCCCCCCCCTGTCAGAAAGAAAATGAGTCCAGTCGTGAAAAAGGAAACAAACAACTAAGATAGGCGTTGACACTGAGGTACATCAAAAAGGAAACAAACAACTAAGACAGGTGTTGACACTGAGGTACATCAAAAAGGAAACAAACAACTAAGACAGGTGTTGACACTGAGGTACATCAGAAAGCCAACGTCGTTACAGAATAAAGCAAAACAAATCATGCCCACTTCATCACACTTTCAAAACTTTGCATCAGCGTCTACAGGTACGGGTGAAACAGAAAATCGAACGTTTGGGGACAGAGAAATAAGCTTGCGGGGCACATATCCAGCCTAAAAGAAGTAAATCACGGCAACAAATAGAAACCTTTGCCAAAGGTGGTAGAAAGGGCCTTCACATTGTAACAGTCTTGGTCTTCTTTCTTGTGGTTAGGCATTAGTCGAGAGTAAGAAGAATCGGAAAAGCGATGGTGTGTGTGTGTGTGTGTGTGTGTGTGTGTGTGTGTGTGTGTGTGTGTGTGTGTGTGTGTGTGTGTGTGCAAGCGCGCGCGCGCGTGTGTGTGTATGTGTGTGTGTGTGTGTGTGTGTGTGTGTGTGTGTGTGTGTGTGTGTGAGAGAGAGAGAGAGAGAGAGAGAGAGAGAGAGAGAGAGAGAGAGAGAGAGAGATGCAGACAGACAGACAGACAGAAAGACGGGCGCTGTTAATGTAAATACATTATATTGTCCGCGAAATGAAACCGCGAGACTTCCACTTGTAAATGTGTTTTAAAACACTATACTTTGATGCTAAGAATAGAGAACAGTTTAGGAGGAAATTAAAATAAACGGAAGACAGACAGGAAAAAAAGATAAAAGATGATGATGAAAACGGCAGACAGGAAAAAACAGATAAAAGATGATGACGAAAAGGGTAACACAAATCACTTGAACAGTGACCACACACGCGCGCGCGCGCGCAGACAGACAGACAGACAGACAGATAGATAGACACACACACACACACACATGCGCGCGCGCGCACACACACGTGCGCGCGCACATACACACACACACACACACACACTTTAATGAATACCTATACAACTGTTTGTGAGTTACTGTACACGAATAACATAAATGCGCGTGGGCACGCACACACAGAAAAACACACACATACACACACACACACACACACACACACACACACACAGAGAGAGAGAGAGAGAGAGAGAGAGAGAGAGAGAGAGAGAGAGAGAGAGAGAGAGAGAGAGAATCTTACCTTCAGTGCTCTTGACGCCAGAAGGTGGTGTGGAAACATCGACACCAGAAGGTGGTGTGGAAACATCGCCACCAGACGGTGGTGTGGGAACATCGGGTTGTGAAGTGTCTGCACGTTAGAATAAACACACACACACACACACACACACACACACACACACACACACACACACACACACACACACACACACACACGCACGCACACACACACAAAACCAATCAGTGGTGTCTGCTTGACGTTGTCCAACACACAAACACCAGGCCGAACCTGACCAGGTGCGGTAGTAAAGAAAGACGAAAACGACGTTTGAAATAACTAATTCTACTTCAGGTCGATTGAAAATAAAGCGTTGAGAGTAGGTTGCAGTAATTCCTTGGTGGTGACTTCAGTACGTAGACTAGATCACAGCCCTGCAATACAGACTGTGATGGCTGCATGGGATGCCAGGGAGGACCAGCGCAGTCAGACAGTTCCCAAGGTCTTCGGGTAGGCCATACGAATGGGTCTGTCGTCAAGACGGACTGTGGTGGCTCCCATATGCTGCTAGTGAAGTATTTCTTGTTTGATCTATCACCCTCTTTTTCATTCCTGTTTTCTTTCTCTCAAACCCCCCTCTCTTTTTTCTTTGATTTTTTTTTCTTTTTTTTATCCTTGCCAAGTCATTGTTGTAATGACGGAGGAATTGGTATCCTGCACTGGTCCCCCCCCCCCCCCCCCCCAGTTGTTACACACACACACACACACACACACACACACACACACACACACACACACACACACACACACGGGGCTGGATAAATCGACTCTAAGATAAGTCGACTTTTGGTTAAGACGATGTCTTTTTCATTTCCTGGCCAAAGTCCTTTGCATGACTATCGGGTAAGTCAACATTCGTTAACGTCATTTTCCTCTGTTCTTATCCGGAGAGGTTGACATCTACATGAACCCTGTATATTTTTGTTAGTCCACTCTTGTTCAAAGACTAGCAGGTTGTGAACACCTCGGCAAAGGACCCCAGCGTAACGAACATGAACAACTTCCATTACTTCGAGGACCGTCATCAGTATGTTTGTTTGTTACATTGTTTGCTTGCTCGTTTGTTTTTTCTTACTTCGGGCTTTCTCCATTCATTCTTTCTTTCTTTCCTTTTCCTTTCTTTATTTCTTGATGGAATGGGGAAGACAAACAGTAGACATAGATTAAACAATGAATTACAGGAATGACGTTCATTACTTTGAACATCACGATGATCAAACAAAATGATCAGCTGTTCAAACTGCGTTAATTACTCTTCTTACACAATAGAACACTGACATTCGTGTAAGGCGATTTTCACCTTTTCACATTTAGACAAAATGATGTTATGTATATAGGTAGACTCAGAAGAAAATTTTGTATGCTTTGCTTTTACAGAGAAATGTGTCCCTCTTTACATTTTTTTTTTTTCGATCTAGTGATCTCTGAAGATCGGGATCAATAATAAAATGGCGATGGAAGTGAGCTCAGCCTGAACAGGGTTTCTGTCGTTCGTTTTCCTTATCTTACCTGATATACATAAGCAGTGTTCGGTAGAGAATCTCTCTCACCATCATACGGCTAGCAGTTTATGTATGACCGACTCCCATAAGCAATCAAAACAACCTCTGTAGCCAGAATCCTGTGAACAGTTCTCGTGTGCAGCTATTTTAATCTGACTTAAATTTTATGAATTAAGAAAGAAATCATTTTCCATGGAATATCCGCTTATAATTTTGAACATTTTCAACAGTAATCAGGGTTGTGACAAAAACTGATAGAATAATTTCGATTCTGTGATTTTATAACAAACACTCATACGATAGTTTCTATCTGTTATGTTTGCTATAAATATGTCTAAATGCCGTTGGCTTATCCAGGTCGCTGTTATTACTGTTGGTGTTATTCCAGTTTTCACACTTGTTCTTTTTTTTTTTTTTTGGGGGGGGGGGGGGGGGGGGGGAGGGCTTTAAATCTGAGAAAATCAGTCTGACATCTGTGGTCAGTTCTGAATTCATGGTATGTTAGGAATCAACCATTTTCTTCAAAGAAGTGTTTCATGGTGTGTTCTGTTCTTCGTTTAATCAGTTTATCGTCTTTACTTGCTACATTACCATTTTTGTTGCTTTCGTTGTTTAAAAAAAAAATGATTCAGCAAGAAATGAATCGTTCATGACTCACACAGAAACTAAACGATTTATATGATTTAAGTATGCATACATCCAAAATAAGTTTTGTTTTTAATCTTTTGACACAAAGGCTGATCTATGACATTGAAGCATTCCGAGTCAGAGGAATGTTTCCATTGTTGTTTCCATATATGATCTTACGACATAGGCCTCCAACTTGGCGTCCATGGCAGATGCAATCACAGTTATCCGTGTCCAGAACAAAGCCGTCAATGCATTGCTTGCCTGGACAAGGCCCTGCGAACCAACACACACACACACACACACACACACACACACACACACACACACACACACACGTACGCAGGCACGAACACACACACACACACACACACACACACACACACACACACACACACACACAGAGGCGCGCGCGCGCTCATGCATGCACACGCGCACACACACACACATACACAAACATACACATGTTTCAGGGGTGATGGAAATACAGACACGCACACAAAACAAATCATCACATTGATTTAAAGCACTAGTGTCTTTTGAGATGACGGAAGTGCCGGCAACGGATCATAACATTGATTTAAAGCGAGACGTTCCGAGATCATAGCAATACAGACATATACAACAGGTTATAACAATGATTTAAAGTATGTTGTTCCGAGATTATAGCAATACAGGCATATTATACAACAGGTCATAACAATGATTTAAAGTATGGTGTTCCGAGATGATACCAGTACAGACATATTATACAGCAGGTCATAACATTGAAAGCATGTTGTTCCGAGATGATACCAATACAGACATACGATACAAGAGGTCATAACATTTATTTAAAGCACTGCCGTTCTTTAAGTGATAGAAATACTTAGACATAACAGTTCATACCATGGATTTAAAGCACTCGTGGCCGTAAGGTGCTAGAAACAGACAGACACACATGGTCATACCATGGATTTAAAGCACTCGTGGCCGGAAGGTGCTAGAAATAGACAGACACACCGGATCATACCATGGATTTAAAGCACTCGTGGCCGTAAGGTGCTAGAAATAGACACACCAGATCACACCATGGATTAAAAGCACTCATGGCCGTAAGGCGCTAGATACAGGAACAAACAGAATAGATCATGACATTGGTTTAAAGCACTGATTTTGAAACTTCCAGCACGGAATTCCTGCAGATCGGGTAATCAGTTTATATTGCAGGACATCTAGGCCTTCTCACCGAGGGAAATACAGACAGCTTGACAGTGAGATAGGAAAGAAGACAGGGAGGGGGTGGGCGAGTGGTGAAAATGGGAGGGGTTGTTGTGGGAATGTGTGCGTGCACGTGAGTGTTCACACGTATATGTGTGTGTGTGCGTGCGTGCGTGTGTGTGTGCGTGTGCGTCTGTGTATGCATGTGTATGCATGTGTGTGTAAGCGCGCGCTCTTTGTGTGTGTGTGTGTGTGTGTGTGTGTGTGTGTGTGTGTGTGTGTGTGTGCGCGTGCGTGTGTGTGTGTATGTGATCATGTGCCTGACAGCACGTAGAACGCGCGCGCGCATGTGTGTGTGTATGTCTGTGTTTAATGCATGTGTGTGTGCGTGCGTGCGTGCGTGCGCGTGCGTGCGTGCGTGCGTGCGTGCGTGCGTGCGTGCGGGCGCGCGCGCGCGCGCGCGCGCGTGTGTGTGTGTGTGTGTAAAAATGCTAGGGGACGGAAGGATGGAAGGAGGGTGGCAGGATGGTGGGCAATACGACAGACAGACAGGATGCACTCACCGTCACAGAACCCGCACAGGTGGGGGCAGAAGCTCGGATCACGGAGAGGGCCTGTTTTGCCACAGTCGTCTCTAGTGTAACTGCCACCCTTTCTGCATCCGGGTATCAAGTCCGGCCCGCTGCAGTCCACTGAAATCAGGCCCGTCGTCAGGTAAAAAACAAGTAGTATTACAGCCTAGCAGCAAGATAGCCCTGCACAATTACACCATAGCAGCAATAGAGTCATACACCATTACGGCCCAGCAGCAATAGAGTCATGGACCATTACGGCCCAGCAGCAACAGAGTCATGCGCCATTACGGCCCAGCAGCAATAGAGTTATGCACCATTACGGCCCAGCAGCAATAGACTCATGCACCATTACGGCCCAGCAGCAATACACTCATGCACCATTACGGCCCAGCAGCAATAGAGTCATGCACCATTACGGCCCAGCAGCAAAAGACTCATGCACCATTATGGCCCAGCAACAATAGACTCATGCACCATTACGGCCCAGCAGCAACAGAGTTATGCACCATTACGGCCCAGCAGCAATAGAGTCATGCACCATTACGGCCCAGCAGCAACAGAGTCATGCACTGTTAAGGCCAGCAGCAAGACAGCTCTGTACCATTATGGCCCAACAGCAATAGAGCCCTGAACCATTATCGCATAGCAGCAAAAGAGCCCTGTACCATTATGGCTGAGCAGCAATAGAGCCCTGTACCATTACGGCCCAGCAGCAACAGACCCCTGTACCATCATGGCCCAGCAGCAACAGAGCCCTGTATCATCCTGGCCCAGCAGCTATAGACTCATGCATCATCATTACGACCTAGCAGCAACAAAGCCCTGTACCATCATGGCCCAGCAGCAATAGAGCCCTGAACCATTATCGCATAGCAGCAAAAGAGCCCTGTACCATTACGGCTGAGCAGCAATAGAGCCCTGTACCATCATGGCCCAGCAACAATAGAGCCCTGTACCATCCTGGCCCAGCAGCTATAGACTCATGCATCATTACGGCCCCAGCAGCAACAAAGCCCTGTACCATCATGGTGGTCCAGCAGCAATAGAGCCCTGTACCATTACGGCCCAGCAGCAATAGAGCCCTGTACCATTATGGCCCAGCAGCAATAGAGCCATGCAGCATTATGGCATAGAGTCATGCACCATTACGGCCCAGCAGCTATAGACTCGTGTACCATTATGGCCCAGCAAACAAAGCCCTGTACCATTACGGCCCAACAGCAACAGAGCCCTGCACCATCATGGCCCAGCAGCAATAGAGCCCTGCACCATTACGGCCCAGCAGCAATAGAGCCCTGTACCATCATGGCCCAGCAGCAACAGAGCCCTGTACCATCATGGCCCAGCAGCAATACAGCCCTGCACCATTACGGCCCAGCAGCAATAGAGTCCTGTACCATCATGGCCCAGCAGCAATAGAGCCACGCACCATTATGGGCGAGCAGTAATAGAGTCATGCACCATTATGGCTCAGCAGTAATAGAGCCATGCACCATTACGGCCCAGCAGCAATAGAGCCCTGTACCATCAACGCCCAGCAGCAATAGAGCCCTGCACCATTACGGCCCAGCAGCAATAGAGCCCTGTACCATCATGGCCCAGCAGCAACAGAGCCATGCACCATTATGACCCAGCAGTAATAGAGTCATGCACCATTATGGCCCAGTAGCAACAGAGTCATACACCATTACGGCCCAGCAGCAATAGAGTCATGCACCATTACGCCCAGCAGCAGCAATACACTATGCACCATTACGGCCCAGCAGCAATACACTAATGCACCATTACGGTCCAGCAGCAATGGAGTCATGCACCATTACAGCCCAGCAGCAATACACTCATGCACCATTACGGCCCAGCAGCAATAGAGTCATGCTCCATTATGGCCCAGCAGCAATAGAGTCATGCACCATTACGGCCCAGCAGCAATAGAGTCGTGCATCATTACGGCCCAGCAGCAATAGAGTCATGCTCCATTACGGCCCAGCAGCAGTAGAGTCATGCACCATTACGGCCCAGCAGCAATACACTAATGCACCATTACGGCCCAGCAGCAAGATAGCCCTGCACCGTTACGGCCCAGCAGCAACAGAACCCCATACCATCATGGCCCAGCGGCAACGGAATCGTTCAGCAGCTAGTGGTGTGTTAGCACAGATTGGGGAGGTGTTCCTCTCAGGTCCAGAATCACCCCCCCCCCCCCCCCTTTCCCTCTTTCCATTCAAAGGCAATGTGTTAGCACAGATTGGGGAGGTGTTCCTCTCGGGTCCAGAATCACAACCCCCCCCCCCCCCCCCCCCCCCCCCCCCCCCCCCACCCCATCCTTCCCATTCAAAGGGCAATCTGCTGTGACTGATCAGTTTGGCGTTAAAACATTGTGACGAACCGTTTTTTGTCCGGTCACAAATTTTTACAACCGCGTTGGCCGGAACATATTCACCAGAAAAAACGGTTGCTTTGTTTACCCGACTGCTGCTCACCTGCGCTCTGTATAAGCCAGGTGACCTGAAATGATCAGGCAGTCTCTACAGCAGTTCCGGCAGTACAACTTCCCAGTGGCTGAAGAGGGACTCCAGACGAGTTGCTGTGGCAGTCAGGTATTTCATTATTAGCAATTTGAAATCGCAGGCCGAAATCGTTCTCTCCTCCTATAGGCGACTGTAACTTTCTCAGCACCTAGTAAAGTTTTTTTTTTAAGAAAAAAAAAAAGTATTTCTTGTTTTTTTTTGTATATTGTTAATAGGAGGAATTTTTTTTTTTTTTTTTTTTTTTTTTTTTTTTTTAGAAAGTATGAATAGAAAGAAGAAAAAAAAACAAAAACATGTTGTTGATGAGTGATCGGAAAAGGAGGTAGCTTAGGTAGTTCATGGCGTTTATGATGCCAAACAGTTTTTTGTTTATTTCGCTAATGTGTGATAATGATACAAATGATAGGAAGCGCCGGAAGTGAGCGATGGAAACTATCATGTATGAATGGTTGGAAGTCTGTTGGTAAGTATTTAAACCATCCTTGATATGAATAATAAATATCTATGTGTTGATAAACAAGAGTGTGCGGAAATCGTTCCTTGATATGTATTTAAGGGCTGTTACTGTTACTAATGAATAATTTTATGAACATCATTTCTTATATGCAATGATTATATTCTTGGTTTATCGTAAAAAGGTCTGTGTGGAAATCCTTTTCCCGAATGTGTAAAGCATGATTTCAAAAATGGTCTATTTGGAAATCCTTTCCCCCTTAATGTGTTGAACATAATTCCGAAAAAAAAGAGAATATTCTATCGTGATATTGTATGGAAACTGTGTGGATTTAGCTGTGGGTATTCTTCCCCAAGTTCTGGTGAAATATAAAGTAACTGTCGGTTATGAGTATGATTAATAACCAAAAATGAATAATAGCCACGTTATAGTAGGCTAGATAATCAAGGTAGTTATCAGTTCCCCCAGGTAAAGTCGTCGTCCCTGGTGTAACCAGGAAACTGGCTGCCACTGCTAGAGGGTCTGGGCGTAGCCGGAGTCTACCCCTGTATCCACCCTGCTGGGGGTGTGGAGAGGTCGGAGTCGACAGTGACCCGATCTGCCACTGCTAGAGGATCTGGGGCGTAGCCGAAATCTACCCACCCCTGTCTCCACCCTGCTGTGGTGTGGAGAAGTAGAGTCGACAGTGACCCGACGTGCCAGCTGTGCCAGAGCCGCAGCTTCTGCCGAGCCAGAGCTGCCGCTCTTGAAGTGTTTGAACCAGCGACCTGTTGGGCCAGTCGTACCAGAGCCGTCGCTTCTGTTGTACCAGGGCCGTCACTTTTGTGGTGTCAGAACCAACATCCCCGTTTGTGTTTGAGCTGCAGCTCTTGTTGTGCTGGAACCTTCGCTCCTGTTGTGGACAGAGCCGTTGCTTCGGTTCTGTCGGGACTCTGCGAGCTGCTCCTCCTGACTGTGCGAGTCCCAGGAGAGAGGACTTCCTCTACAGCGTTCTTCACGAGAGACTTGCGACGTCTGTTGAGCCGGACGTGGCCAAAAGAAAATTAAAAAAAAAATAGATAGACAGATAGATAGTTATAATGAATTGTACGCCTAGGGTTACGGCGTACGTTATTCTGCTGTATTGATATTGTTGTATATTGCTGTGTGTATTTTTGTGTAGTTGTGTTTTGATGGCTTGGGCAGCATAAAAAAAAAAAATAAAATTAAAAAAAAAAAAAAAAAAAAAACGTCGACTTGTGCCTGGCTGTTCATGTTTCGAATGGTGTGGGTGTATGTGAATTAAAAATTGTACACGCATCCGAATTTCTGAGAGTCGGACAAAACACACACGCACCAACGCATCCGTAACATCCACTTTCAGGATTTTTTTTTTAGGGGGGAGGTGGGGGGAGGGGTGGGGGGTGATGTTGGAACAGTGGGGAAGATGGGTCGTCTGGATTAACTTCTTCCCATGGTTGGTGTTTGATCATGCGCCCTTTGTCCCCCGTCGGGCACTACATTTCGGGCGCGGAGTGATCAGGGCAAGTTCCAGCCTGCATTGCTCCTGTTTAAGTCATTTCTCACCGTGACGGTGACGTCGTCAGCAGACCAGCCCAGTTCACACCACTCCCTTCAATGCACGTTTTGCGTCTCAGAGGACACCTGGCTACCATAAGCAGATCAAGAAATTCCAGAGAGCCCTCACCACAATTCTCCTAGCTGTGATAGCTACACAGAGGCTGATTACAGTATATGAGGCTGGAAGAAAGCTCAAATGAAATCACTATACTGACAGCGACAATAAAATTCCATTTACAGCCCAGACACGCGCCCTGGTGTATTCCGTCTATGATACAGTCGGTGTACAAGACTCGCAGCCCAGTCACCCGGCTACATGCTCAGTCATCCCACAAAAACAGAACCTGGCGCCGCCACCCCTCACGCACTGCCCATCGGAATGAGTGCATTGACAGAACGGTCTCTGTCGGTAACAGGACACCAACCCCCCTCTGACATTGCGGGAGTGGCGAGATGGGCTAGTCAGCTGATGGCTACCTGTCTGCTGTCAAGAACTGAAGAGCGCCCTAGTGTCTGTTTCATACAGTGTCTACTCCACAGAGTGTCTGATCCATACAGTATGTACTCCACAATGTATCTACCCCACACAGTATCTACTCCACACAGTATCTACTCCACAGAGTACCTGCTCCCATACAGTATCTATCCCACACAGTATCTACTGCACACAGTATCTACTCCACACAGTATCTACCCCACACAGTATCTACTCCACACAGTATCTACTCCACACAGTATCTACTCCACAGAGTGTCTGCTTCATACAGTATCTACTATGTCTGCTTCATACAGTATCTACTACACACAGTGTCTACACCACAATGTGTCTACTCCACACAGTATCTACTCCACACAGTATCTACCCCACACAGTATCTACCCCACACAGTGTCTACTCCACACAGTGTCTACTCCACACTGTATCTACCCCACACAGTGTCTACTCCACACAGTGTTTACTCCACACTGTATCTACCCCACACAGTGTCTACTCCACACAGTGTCTACTCCACACAGTGTCTACTCCACACTGTGTCTATCCCATACAGTATCTACTCCACACAGTATCTACTCCACGCAGTATCTACCCCACACAGTATCTACTCCACACTGTATCTACTCCACACAGTATCTACCCCACACAGTGTCTACTCCACACAGTATCTACTCCACGCAGAGTCTACTCCAGTGTTTACTCCACACAGTGTCTACTTAACACAGTATCTGCACCAAACAGTGTCTACTCCAGTGTCTACTCCACACAGTGTCTACTTAACACAGTATCTGCTCCAAGCAGTATCTACTCCATCGGAGTATGCACCACATAGTGTCTGCACCACACAGTGTCTACTCCACAGTTTCCACTCCACACAGTTTTTTCCTTCACAGTGTCTACTCCACACAGTGTCTACTCCACACGGTGTCTGCACCACACAGTGTCTACTCAACACAGTTTCTGCTTCACAGTGTCTACTCCACACAGTGTCTACACCACACACTGTCTGCGCCACACAGTGTCTACTCCACACAGTGTCCACTCCATACAGTGTCTGCACCAGACAGTGTCTGCACCACACAGTGTCTACTCCACACACAGTGTCTACGCCAGACAGTATCTGCAGCACACAGTGTCTACTCCACACAGTGTTTGCACCACACAGTGTCTACTCCACATAGTGTCTTCTCCACACAGTGTCTGCACCACACAGTGTCTACTTCACACAGTGTCTGCACCAGACAGTGTCTGCACCGCACAGTGTCTATTCCACACAGTGTCTACTCCACACAGTGTCTATACCATATAGTGTCTGCAGCACACGGTGTTTATTCCACACAGTGTTTGCACCACACAGTGTCTATTCCACACAGTGTCTACTCCACACAGTGTCTACTCCACGCAGTGTTTGCACCACACAGTGTCTACTCCTCACACAGTGTCTGCTCCAACACAGTGTCTGCACCACACACAGTGTCTACTCCACACAGTGTCTACTCCACACAGTGTCACAGTGTCTACTCCACACAGTGTCTACTCCACACAGTGTCTACTCCTCACAGTGTCTGCACAACACAGTGTCTGCACCACACAGTGTCTACTCCACACAGTGTCTACTCCACAGTGTCTACTCAGTGTCTGCACTACATCGTGTCTACTCCACACAGTGTCTACCCCACACAGTGTTTGCACCACACACAGTCTACTCCTCACAGTGTCTGCACCACACAGTGTCTGCACCACACAGTGTCTACTCCAGACAGTGTCTGCACCACACAGTGTCTACACCACACAGTGTCTACAGCACACAGTGTCTGCAGTACACAGTGTCCGCAGCACACAATGTCTATTCAACACAGTGTCTGAACCACACAGTGTCTGCACCACACAGTGTCTATTCCACACATTGTTTTCTCCATACAGTGTCTGCACCACACAGTGTCTGCACCACACAGTGTCTGCACCACACAGTGTCTGCACCACACAGTGTCTGCACCACACAGTGTCTCCGCCTACACACAGTGTCTACTCCACACAGTGTCTGCACCACACAGTGTCTACTCCACACAGTGTCTGCACCACACAGTGTCTGCACCACACACTGTCTACTCCACAGTGTCTACTCCACACAGTGTCTGCACCACACAGTGTCTGCACCACACAGTGTCTACTCCACAGTGTCTTCCACCCCACACAGTGTCTGCTTCACAGTGTCTACTGCACACAGTGTCTACTCCACACAGTGTCTGCACCACACAGTGTCTACTCCACACAGTGTCTACCACACACAGTGTCTGCTCCCACACAGTGTCTGCACCACACAGTGTCTACTCCACACAGTGTCTGCACCACACAGTGTCTACTCCACACAGTGTCTACTCCACACAGTGTCTACTCACCACACAGTGTCTGTTTACACACACAGTGTCTACACCACACAGTGTCTGCACCACACAGTGTCTACTCCACACGTGTGTCTACTCCCACACAGTGTCTACTCCACACAGTGTTCTGCACCACACAGTGTCTACACCAGCCACACAGTGTCTACTCCACACACAGTGTCTTTGCCACACAGTGTCTACTCCACACAGTGTCTACTCCACACAGTGTCTGCACCCACACAGTGTCTACTCCACACAGTGTCTACCACCACACAGTGTCTGCACCACACAGTGTCTACACCACACAGTGTCTGCTCCACACAGTGTCTACACCACACAGTGTCTGCACCACACAGTGTCTACTCCACACAGTGTCTGCACCATACACAGTGTCTACTCCACACAGTGTCTACTCCACACAGTGTCTACTTCCACACAGTGTCTGCACCACACAGTGTCTGCACCCACACAGTGTCTACTCCACACCACACAGTGTCTACTCCACACAGTGTTCTGCTCCACACAGTGTCTGCTCCACACAGTGTCTACTCCCACACAGTGTCAGTGTCTACCCACACAGTGTCTACTCCACACAGTGTCTCTGCCACACAGTGTCTACTCCACACAGTGTCTACTCCAGTGTCACACTGTGTCTACACACACAGTGTCTACCCACACACAGTGTCTGCACCCACACAGTGTCTGCACCACACAGTGTCTGCACACACAGTGTCTACTCCACACAGTGTCTACTCCACACAGTGTACTACACCACACAGTGTCTACTCCACAGTGTCTACTCCACACAGTGTCTACTCCACACAGTGTCTGCTCCACACAGTGTCTGCTCCACACAGTGTCTACTCCACACAGTGTCTACACCACACAGTGTCTGCTCCACACAGTGTCTATGTCCACACAGTGTCTACTCCACACAGTGTCTGCACCACACAGTGTCTACTCCACACAGTGTCTGCACCACAGTGTCTACTCCACACAGTGTCTACTCCACACAGTGTCTACTCCACACAGTGTCTGCACCACACAGTGTCTATACCACACAGTGTCTGCTCCACACAGTGTCTACTCCCACAGTGTGTCTACTCCACACAGTGTCTGCACCACACAGTGTCAGTGTCTGCACCACACAGTGTCTACTCCACACAGTGTCTGCACCACACCAGTGTCTACTCCACACAGTGTCTACTCCACACACACAGTGTCTGCACACACTACTCCACACAGTGTCTGCACCACACAGTGTCTGCTCCACACAGTGTCTACTCCACACAGTGTCTGCACCACACAGTGTCTACTCCACACAGTGTCTACCCACACAGTGTCTGCACCACACAGTGTCTACTCCACACAGTGTCTGCACCACACAGTGTCTGCACCACACAGTGTCTACTCCACACAGTGTCTGCACCACACAGTGTCTGCACCACACAGTGTCTGCACCACACAGTGTCTGTCTACTCCACACAGTGTCTACTCCACACAGTGTCTACTCCACACAGTGTCTGCACCACACAGTGTCTGCATTCCACACAGTGTCTACTCAGCACACAGTGTCTACTCCACACAGTGTCTGCACCACACAGTGTCTGCACCACACAGTGTCTCTATGTCTCCACACACAGTGTCTACTCCACACAGTGTCTACTCCACACAGTGTCTACTCCACACAGTGTCTGCACCACACAGTGTCTGCACCACACAGTGTCCTACACAGTGTCTGCACCACACAGTGTCTGCACACAGTGTCTACACACAGTGTCTACTCCACACAGTGTCTGTACCACACAGTGTCTCTACTCCACACAGTGTCTACTCCACACAGTGTCTGCACCACACAGTGTCTGCACCACACAGTGTCTACTCCACAGTGTCCACACAGTGTCTACTCATCACACAGTGTCTGCACCACATAGTGTCTGCACCACACACAGTGTCTGCACCACACAGTGTCTATTCCACACAGTGTCTGCACCACACAGTGTCTGCACCACACAGTGTCTACTCACCACACAGTGTCTATTCCACACAGTCTGCACCACACAGTGTCTGCACCACACACAGTGTCTACACCACACAGTGTCTGCACCACACAGTGTCTGCACCACACAGTGTCTGCTCCACACAGTGTCTGCACCACACAGTGTCTGCCACACACAGTGTCTGCACCACACAGTGTCTACCACAAAGTCCACACAGTGTCTACTCCACAGTGTCTGTACCACACAGTGTGTCTGCACCACACAGTGTCTACTCACAGTGTCTGCACCACAGTGTCTGCACCACACAGTGTCTATTCCACACAGTGTCTACTCCACACAGTGTCTGCACCAGTGTCTATTCCACACAGTGTCTGCACCACACAGTGTCTATTCCACACAGTGTCTATTCCACACAGTGTCTACTGTCTATTCCACACAGTGTCTGCCCCACACAGTGTCTGCACCACACAGTGTCTGCACTACACAGTGTCTACACCACACAGTGTCTACACTACACAGTGTCCACACAGTGTCTGCACCACAAAGTGTCTACTCCACAGTGTCTACTTGACAGGTTTCTACTCCACAGTGTCTATTCCACACAGTGTCTGCACCACACAGTGTCCACTCGTTCGTCTACAGTATCAAGAGGCAACGGAGGAATTCATCCTTACACCAAATGCGAGACACGGGAAGAAAAATAGAGGAGCAACACAAACTGACAATAGTATCAACGCCAGCCGTCCACACGCACACTTTTGTATTCACACAGCTATTTGCTTTTGCTCACTCCCGAAGAATAAACATCTTAATAAAGGTTAAAAAAGCAGAAAAAAAGCGAACAGACGGGCAAACTAATAAGAGTTTATATCAACGACGAAACTGGGAGAAGAGGGGGGGGGGGGGGGGGGGGGGGGGGGGGGGAGGGGGACTTGGGAGAGAGAGAGAGGAAAAGAGGCTGGCATCCCTTTCCTCCTCTCCCCTCCTCGTTCCTCCCTGACCATGTTTTTTCTCAAATATCGTTTTCCCCAAGTTTACATCGATGAAACTAACAAACAAATTAGAGAAGGAAAACAAATGAAAGGAAACAAAATGACGTAGCAAAACAGGGAGGGAAATCAGAACAAAAAGGGGAGAGAAAGAGGAAAAGAAAAAGAAAGGCAAAGCGCCATTCTTACTGTCCTGGCAGGAGTCCCCTGTCCGCCCTTTTTGGCACTTGCACTTACAGGTGCTGATATCCAAGTTCCCGTTGTTGAAGCACAGTCTGCCCCCGCATTCTGAAGACAAAAAGTCAACAGCTTCACACACTTCCACTTTCACCTATTTCACCAAGTACATCTGGATTAGAATTTTACACGGTAAAAACAAAAAATGCGTTCTAGACCCTCTGTTGATATTATATAGAAATATATTAGATCTAGATCAATTGGGAGGGGGTGGGGAGAGAATGTGGCTCTTGACTTTGGCATTAGAAATGAGAACAACGTTCTCAAGTGTGTATTATACCAATTCTTGTCAACCGTCAACTTCCTCTCAACCAACGACCAACGCTGTGTGAAGGACGTAGAACGCGAAGCATTTGGCACGGCTTTCTCATATTTTCATCTCATATTTTCGTTGATCGTTCATGAAAGCTGCGAGCAAAACCGTCCGTTGATTTTATCATATCTGTCACTCCTTCGTTTCAGCCCTCTGAACAGACTAGCGATGGCCAGTAGGAATTATCTATCTGTTGTTGATGCTGCTGAAGATCTGATGTTGCTGAAGATCGTTCTCCAAATGTTTACTATTATTCTCTGTAAGATAAAACTCAACCAGGTTTCATGATCAATGTGCTTTGATTTTCTTTTTTCTTTTTTTTATATCCTGCTCATTGTTCTTCACGGAAAGTATCAGTTCAGTTCTCCAACAAGTCTAGACAGGAATTCAAATGAAAAATTTTAATGTTAATCTCGACAAGAAAAAAAGAACTCGATTAACACGATCGGTTTTTTGTTTGTTTGTATTTTGTTTTTTTGTCAGTGCAAAAAGACATTTGAGTATAATACCCAGTGCTTACACGAGATAGGAAAAAAAAAAAAACTCGTATAGTCTGATCATTTTACTAAAGACTGAGAAAATTTATTTTGGTTGTACTGACAATTATTCCAAACAATAAAACAAATCCACACAAACAATCAGAGATTATTCCACGCAGAGAGAATATCCAGCTCGATTACCCCTTTGATTATCATAGACTGAGAAGAAGCTTTCCTCATCTTGTTTATTTTGATTATTATTCTAGGGAAGATAATTCTTAAACTCGATCACAGTGGTCAGACAGGGAGAAGGAACTTTCAGCAAACATACATCCACTTCCACTTTTCCGATGTGAAGCAAGGTGAAATGGGGCTAAAAAAATAGTAAATCTGTCAACTCCTTAAAATATGAGCAAGGGAAACAAATGCAATTTGAAGCAAGCGTTCAGTTAAGAAAAAAAGGAAAAAACAAAAAAAAGAAAGAAAGAAACGGGGAGAAAAAAAAAAAAAAAACAAAAAAAGAAAGAAAAAACGGGGGGAGAAAAAAAAAGGAAAACAAAAAAGAAAGAAAGAAACGGGGGAGAAAAAAAAAAAGAAAAAAACAAAAAAGAAGAAAGAAACGGGGGAGAGAAAAAAGGAAAACAAAAAAGAAGAAGAAAGAAACGGGGGAGAAAAAAAAAGAAAAAAAAAAAGAAGAAGAAACGGGGGAGAGAAAAAAAGGAAAAAAAAAAGAAGAAAGAAACGGGGGAGAGAGAAAAAAAAAAAAAAAAAAAAAAAGAAAGAAACGGGGGAGAAAAAAAAGGAAAACAAAAAAGAAAGAAAGAAACGGGGGAGAAAAAAAAAAAAAGCAGGAAAAAGCGAAACAAGTATTTTTGGTCATTAAGATAGGCATGAGACTGACCATGAAGGGAAAAAAAAGGGGAAGCTCTGTTACCGTATTTGAGCTGAATAGAGATAGAATGAAATCTAAATACAGTCTACTTCAGCAATGGCCTAATGAAGGGGAAAATCGTGATTACTAACACAATCACGGAAAAAAAAATCAACTGAACACCAGATTACGAATCAACTGAAGCCGACCACCGGGCTACATCCATATTTGCCCCTGCACAAGAAGATAATCTGTTGATGGGAAAAAAGGCCAACGATTTGCTCAAAAACCTTCTTTCAGTATAGGTATGTGGTGAGTAGAGAGCATCACTGTGTGGTGAGCTATACCTTCACGTACACAGATTACAGTTGTATATATGGCTAGAGCCGACTATATACACAAATCAAATATTCTTATTTTTAACCCAACTAGGGAGAAATTTTGACTTTGTGTTTTAAACTGGCAAAAAAAGACAAAAAATCCGACCTTGTCAAATTATCGCGACCTCTGCATCATACTTGATATTATTTATTTTTATTTATTTATTTATTTGTTGTTGTTGTTGTTGTTGTCATTTTTATTATTTCTTTTTTCTTTTTTTTTTTTTGGGGGGGGGGGGTGGGGGGGGAGGTATTCTATGTAAATTTCACTGGCGTGAAACATTCTGATTATGTTTTTTTTTCGCTAAGAACAAATTCAGCCCAAGCATCCCGAACACTGCTGCACAGAAGGAGAGAGTTCAATCTACTGCCGCTCGAACTGTGCTCCGACAGAACTAGTCCCAGTCATGAACTGTCCACATACTCTCCGATAACCACACACTTTTATTTCCCACTCACCACACAATAATCCCCACGCATCTCACAGCTACATTCCCCACTCACCACACAATACTCCACATTCACCACACAATAATCCCCACGCATCTCACAGCTACATTCCCCACTCACCACACAATACTCCACATTCACCACACAATAATCCCCACGCATCTCACAGCTACATTCTCCACTCACCACACAATACTCCACATTCACCACACAATAATCCCCACGCATCTCACAGCTATATTCCCCACTCACCACACAATACTCCACATTCACCACACAATAATCCCAACGCACCTCACAGCTATATTCCCCACTCACCACACAGCGATACTCTCTACTCACCACACAGCTATATTCCCTACTCACCACACAGCTATATTCCCTACTCACCACACAGCTATACACCTAAATAACCACACAGCTGTATACCCCACCTACTACACAACTATACACTTAACTCACCACACAGCTGTACTCTCTACTCACCACACAGCTTTACATCCTACTGACCTCACAGCTGTACTCCCCACTTACCACACAGCTATACACCTAAATCACCACTCAACTATACTCTCTACTCACCACACCTATACACCTAAATCACCACACAACTATACCCTCTACTCACCACACAGCTATACTCCCTACTCACCACACAGCTATACTTTCTACTCACACCACACAGCTATACTCACCACTCACCACACAGCTATACTCACCACTCTCCACACAGCTATACCATCGACTCACCACACAGCTATACTCTCTACTCACCACACAGCTATACTTTCTACTCACCACACAGCTATACACCTAAATCACCACACATCTATACTTACCACTCACTACACACAGATGTGCTTCCAACTCACCACACAGCTTTACTCTCTACTCACCACACAGCTTTACTCTCTACTCACCACACAGCTATACTCCCTACTCACCACACAGCTTTACTCTCTACTCACCACACAGCTTTACTCTCTACTCACCACACAGCTATACTCCCTACTCACCACACAGCTTTACTCTCTACTCACCACACAGCTATACTCTCTACTCACCACACAGCTATACTCTCTACTCACCACACAGCTTTACTCTCTACTCACCACACAGCTTTACTCTCTACTCACCACACAGCTATACTCCCTACTCACCACACAGCTATACTCCCTACTCACCACACAGCTATACTCTCTACTCACCACACAGCTTTACTCTCTGCTCACCACACAGCTATACTCTCTACTCACCACACAGCTTTACTCTCTACTCACCACACACAGCTATACTCTCTACTCACCACACTGCTATACTCTCTACTCACCACACAGCTATACTCTCTACTCACCACACAGCTATACTCTCTACTCACCACACAGCTATACTCTCTACTCACCACACAGCTATACTCACCACTCTCTACACAGCTATACCCTCTACTCATCACACAGCTATACTCTCTACTCACCACACAGCTATAGTCTATACTCACCACACAGCTATAGTCTCTATTCATCACACAACTATACCCCCTCCACTTACCACACAGCTTTACTATCTACTCACCATATAGCTATACTTCCTACTCACCTTACAGCTGTAGTCCCCACTCACCATACAGCTATACTCACGCCCCAGCTATACTTCCTACTCACCACACAACTATACTTCCCACTCACCACACAGCTGTAGTCCCCACTCACCACACAGCTATACTCACCAGAACTCTCGACTCACCACACAACTATACTCTCTACTCACCATACAGCTATACTCTCTACTCACCATACAGCTATACTCACCACTCACTACACAGCTATACACCTAAATCACCACACAGCCATTCTCTCTACTCACCACACAGCTATAAACCTAAATCACCACACAGCTATACCCTCGACTCACCACACAGCTATACTTTCTACTCACCACACAGCTATAGTCTCTACTAGTTACACAGCTAAACTCTCTACTTACCACACAGCTTTACTATCTACTTACCACACATCTATACTACCTACTCACCACACAGCTGTAGTCCCCATTCACCATACAGCTACACTCACCAATACTCACCACACAGCTATACTCTCTACTCACCATACAGCTATACACCTAAACATCAGCACAGATATACCCTCTACTCACCACACAGCTATTTTCTCTACCCACAATGATGGCGGACGGAAGCGGCTATTCAGGTGAAGATGTCCGTCATAATTAGTCAGTTACACCGGTTATAGCGTCGATTCAGTCGTGATTCATAGCACTGTCAATCTGTGAGTGTTCCCTGTAATGAATGATGTAAGTACTGTCGCCGATCGAGCCATCACTTTGAGGCAGTTCGAAAGAAAATGTTTCGATCGTTTGATTTTGAAAATGTTTTGGATTGCTGCTGATGGTATAGGCGCCTTACATTTGACAATTTTGTTATTCTGCAATGCTCTGTGTTTCAACGATGCGTTGAATACTCTTGTTAAAAACTTTGGTAGCCTGTGGATCATGTGATCACAAACTGGAG